>CM044548.2:12214965-12434965 GCA_024416835.2 Perccottus glenii
CAAGCGGATCCCAGTTTCATTAAGTGTGTCTTAGCAAATGAGAAAAACTGTAATATGAAGCATTACATAATAATTTTATACTGCTTCACCCAATATTCATAACTTGTGTATGTTTTCTGGAGCTTCATGCTGCCTCCAGCAGGTGCTGCTGGTGAGCAGTGCACTTGACATTGGCGTGTGTGAGTGTCTACAATCTGGGCTCATGACCAGCCTCTTGTCAGCGGACAAGACCACGACTCATCACGTCTCCACACACCCTCTCATAAAACAGCCACACATACACTACATACAGTGAAATATTCACATTTAAAGAATTAGCGTGATTATTGTATTGCACTGTTTGGCAAATGTTACAGTATTTTTAATGTGGCCTCAATTTTTTATTACATAACACTGCCATAAACAACCAGCAAGTTGATGTCAGTTGATATAGAGGTGATTTCTTTAATGCATATACGAGATGTATCATACCTTTACATATATTCCCAGAACTCATCAACAGGGCGTTTGGCCTGTCTGTACTGTGGCATACTACCTCACTGTGAACTTAAATCTGGCTGGTAACTCAAGAGTTGGCTAATCCCTAATGACCTGTCCCCATGTGAGGGGTCTATGGTTTACTAACTGCTGTCTTTCACAGAATGCACTGCTTTAGGAGCAACAAATAAATTTTTCTTCACATAAAAAATAATAACAGCCGATACTAGAACACTTTCAAATGTGGAATTCCCAGTATTCTCTCAAACAATGTAAAGTAAATGTAATTAATCCCCCACCCCTCACCCAGATTAACCATCTGTCCTGGAATTGAACTTCATACAGGTTTAAGGACAGTCATGTCAAAATCCCCATTCCTACACAGAGACTTGTGACACATAAATGTGTGTGCACTTTATTTGCAAAAAATAAATTACATAAATAATAATAATAATAATAATAATTACTACAACCACATGAACTCATATAATGCCATTGTTTGTTTGTTTTTTGTTGAATTTAGCTTGTTTGTTTGTTTTTTAATGTACATACTTGTGTTTCATTAAACCAAGATGCTAAGAAAAGATATAAAGGACAACCAAAGACTAATAGCTTTATTCTTCTGCTCAGATTTGTGAAAATTGTGGGGCACAAATGATGTATTGACACTATGACATTACTTTTTTAACTTTTCTATAAAAGCGCAGTTACAATATGTGTGCTGTAATTTCTAAGAAAATGGTGTTGAATTTGTTAGTGAGCTGTACTCTTGTGTAGTGCAGTCATTCTCTTTAACACAATGTTGTATACCATAAGGCTGAGCTACATTTGTACAGTAGATATTAACCCCACCCTGTGCCAGGGTGCCATGGGCCAGCAGCCACTGACAAGGTTAAGCTGTTTAGAGTAGGTGAGGAGATTACACAGCTTATTATCCACATCTCTCTCTTTCCGTCCCACCATACAGCCCCCTCCCATACGCTGGCCGCATGGGGCCGCTTCGAAATTTAATACCATGTCTACAACCAGATAAGGCTTTCTTATGGACAGATTAACAATATGCCCATTGTTGTTCTTGTGAGCAGGCTGACAGGCAGCATAGGCTATAAAGAAAGTCTGATGTGAACTGTAGGTGAATTTAGGGGGAAATGAAAGAATGAGAGTCTATGTGAAATGAGAGAAAGACAAATAGAAGAAGACTGAAAGGAATTCAACAGTCTGGAATAGTGTGGCACTCTCGGGTCAAGCAGCAGCATACTTCCCTGGTAACAAGAGCCCAAGGAAGGCATGTCAGCCGCCAAATTGGCCCTCAAACCCACTGACAAGGATTGTCAGCAGAGAGCAGAGTGAGACTCTCTCTGGCCTGCTCTCATGCCAGGGTTAATCACTTGCAATTACCAAGAGGAGGAGCAATCAAAAGACCGTGATAGCACAGTGCTCCGGCGTGTTGGCTGGGATCTGACAGTGTCACAAGCCACCTCTAACTCAAACCCACTATTTCTCAAAACTGGTTGTTGTTACACTGGCGATATGTGTCAGCTGTGGGGAGAAGTAACTGTTACCGAGTGTGGTGAGGTCATGTGGGTAGGATTCAGAGGTGATGAAGCTGAAGGGTCCCTTTGGTCCAACCCACCTGGTATTGTTTATATATACACTTTGAACCTACTGTAAATAAATATTCAGATAAAAAAAAAATAAATAAATAAAATAAAAAAAAACTGTTTCCATGAAAAATGCAAAAAAGGATTTTAAAATAATAAATGTAGGCTATGTATCAGACTTTGTGTAGGATTTGCATATGCAAAAGCATGTGTACTGTGTGTACTGTGCAAGATGCTAAAGATGTGCTCTCATCACAGACCGTTTGTATTCACATGGTGACAGTTGACATCTGTTTTTCCTTTAATAAGATTAAGCTAAAGAAATTAGTTGTGCACTCTTTAATCTGCCATTTAACAGAGGGGGCCACCTGGGGCCTGCTTTATCCCATCCTCTCTGAATGGCTAATCTCTGGGGCTCTGATTCACACAGGGATGAGCCCAGCACTGCTCTGGAAACCAATAAATGAATCGGTCCTGTTCACTAAATATATTCAAATTAAAAGAGAACACACAGTTTTGGTGGGCATATGCCTTTGCACAGTTGAAGAGTTCTACAACATAGTATATTTGTTCTGTACCTAAATAGCACTACTGATGCACCTTGATGGATATATTACAAGCCAGGACAACTATTATCACCTACATTTCCTCTCAGAAGTGGCCTTTACACATTGGTTTCCATGGTTTCAGAACAGAAGAAGCAGTAGTGTGCCAGCCAGTAGAAATCAGCTCTGGCACAGTTGCACAAATGGGCCTTTTTACCAGCATTTGGGCCCCAGCCCAGAAAGCACAGTTTGAAGGGAGTGTCATCTTACCTCTGCACACTGGCTGAAAGGAGCCAGTATTATCACGGTACACCGCTGGACCTGTCACCTCCTTTTCTTTGCCTGTGCCTCCTCTTCCTGCTCTTTCTGCTTCTGTCGTCTCCATCCTTTTCCCCACAGCGTCACGCTCCTCGTTCTTCCTTCCTCTCTCATGTTCTACTTTGCCTACACACTCTCCAATTTAATAGATTGCCATCAGAAGACTGTGATCTGAAGAGAAATGTCATATCGTCTCCTGCTATTGGCCATGCATCCTTCAAATCAGTTGTGACAGTTTCTTATTACAATGTTTACCTGCCCGAAGGCGGAGGCAGTCGTACTTCAACCATCCTCAAATCTGCTAGATCTGTGGGCAACCACAAGACCATGCAAAGCTACTTTGGGCTCATACGTTATGCGGTTTATAATGCCTACTGTTATTCCAGTGAGGATTACTGCGGGAATGAGCACCAGATGGGAAAGTTATCACGGATGCTCGGATGTTTATGACAAGGAATAAACAGGGCATGCTTTAAAATATACTCACAAAGAGTAGAGACTCCAACTTTATTCAACCTCAGTCTGAAATGAACTTTAAGTTTGTGGTTCTGTCAAAGAAATGAAGATGGTCAAGAGCCCCCTTTTAAATGAATTACAGCCACATGATCACTTTTATTGTTTAATGTTATGTGCAGTTGCTTAGAGACTCATAAATAACCATAAAATTATATTTTTATGTGCTGTTTTATTTCAGTTAAATGATAAAGGTGGGGTAAGCATTTTTAAATCATAAAGATACGGTAAATATTTTAGTCATATACAATCACTGTTTTAATTTATGTGACCAGGTAACACTATATGGAACTTACACAATACTGAGGAGTAGCATTAATAAATATGTAATTAGACTTGTCATTTTTAGCAGACGCTTTTATCCAAAACGACTTACATCAAGCTTCCATTCTCCAGTGTGGTTTAAGTTTCTTGCCCAAGGACACAACAACAGTATGAACTGTGGGGAGAGCGGGAATCAAACCGCCAACCTTCCAGTTATAGGACAACCACTCTACCACTGGTGCCCTAATTAGTGATGAATTAATTAATAGAATTTATTGGTGTTGACAATAACAAACCATAACAATGTGTTTAACGTAATGATAATTATTAATGTAGGAGTAATGCTTTGTACACAATGAATTAAGTAGTTACCAATTCTTAATTAATACTTACTGAAAGACCATAATAACAAAGACTAATTTAAAACTGAGTAAAACGTGCAAAAACAAGCACGGGCACATGTAACTCAGCACCTCTGGCTAAAATATCTTGCCACGGGAACTTCCTATTGTCTCAGGCTGTTATCAGTGCACACAGGTCATCAGGTCAGAGAGATTAGATTGTCAGGAACATGGAAGAATTTGGCAAGTGACAGAAACAGGCTCCTTACGTCTGTTGCCAACATCCTGCCTGTTCTTTGCAGCAGAATACAGAAAGCCCAGACCAAACTACTTTATTATAGACACAAATGTGTCTGCTGAAATATTTACCAAATGCTTTTCTATTTGGATCACTGTGTATTAAGGCTACAGGTGAATAATCGGTCTGCCTGGGCGTGCTGGAGACACGTTATGTTTCTAGAAATCTCCAGAATCTAGCAATTAGTTAATTGAAAAGTTATGTACTAGACATGAATAATTGAAGGGCTAGTAGGTTAACTACAGCTCACACACAATTAAAGAAAAAAAATAAGACAACAAATAATACTGCAACTTGATTTCACAAATGACTTTCTAAATGACAAATGACGGAAGTCAGAAAACAAACATACAGTGAGTCATTTGGCTGTTTTGTAAGAGCTAATAAGCAGTTCAATGCCTGAATCCATATACTTTGCACCTCCATGCTCCATAAGAATCCTGTTTTTTTTTATGATAACCTAATCTATTGTATATTGCAATAATGTGTTATTTATGGGACTTATCTCTTCATCGTTAAACTGCACTGATGTTGAATTTGTCACACTTTCATAAACGGAACACCGCAGACTAAACAGCGTGGACCTGTCTAAGCTCACAACACACATGGTTCACATTAGGATGTATAAATCTAACATTCTGAAATTTTTATGAAGGTAGATATGTTGCAAAATGTGAGTCTGTGATGTGAGGACATGTAAAATATAAAATATTCAGTGCTGGTGACAATGTAATGAAACCATGCACAGCAAGTATTACGTTTTTTTGTAAAGGTTTCATTTTTGAATATAAAAACATTAAATGCGTAGTAAATAAGCTCTGATAATCTCTAAATTCTTTGCATTATAATTTATGTTGCTGCAGGGCACATCAATAAAGTCTATACAATACACATACAATAAGGGCAATGTTGCCAAATTGCCATTATTTCAAATTTATAATGAATAGTATTTCATTTGACTTTATACTATTTTAGTAAACCAAATGAGCAAGGACAACTAAAGCAGCTATTGAACTGCTGAAGACCTTTAAAGGTTTTCTTTGCAGTGTCTCCACACTCCCTAAATCTGACTGGATAAAATGCTTCTCTGTGTAAGGCTTTCCCGGTTAGCCCCAGTCTTTAGCCGCGGTTATCTGAACAGGGCCAACATGACCCACGCAGCTCCTTTACACCCTGCTGCAAAGACTTCCGAGACTTCTCACTTGCCTGCGTTTGGCAATCGCCCAGAGAGCATCTGTCATTGTGACTTCTAGTGACCAACTTTAGCCCCAAGCTGATGAATAATAAAGTGACATGTGCTATTATTCATGCTACAATGCTGTTGGGTTCCGTTTGAGACTAATGATCTGAGAAGGTACAAAATGCTACTGAAATTTTATTTAATTAGAATGACACATACTTTAATCTTATTTTAAATATTTACTTCTTCTTGGATCTTATAATTAAATGAAAGATGTTTGTTTTGTGTTGTCTTATGATATTTATAGCCATGTATGGATAATGTATACAGTTTATACGTTGCATTAACTTATAATATGTCACTTTCCCAGAATTTGGTGGTAAAGTATCAAACACCTTATTATTCCTTCCACACGTGTTGTGTCTGTCAGTGGTGTTCCTTTTGGCTGGTGACAGATGAACCATGCCCTGCAGGGTTCCCCCCACTCTGACAAAACTGATCACTTGTCATTAGAGCGAGAGCCAAACATTAGGACTGCCGGTTCAGTGTTTGCTCGTACAGCGAAGTGCTGCTCTGGCCCCTTGCCCAATTCAGACTGGACGCCTCTGGAATTACAGTGCAGCCAGGACTCCATGACTGAGTTGTATTTACACAGGGTGTTTAGATGCTGCCACTCTGTGCTTACAAGTGAATATACCATTTATGAATACATTCATGATAAAATTATTATATATGAAGGACTTTTAATTGAGACTATATCATGGATTATGACCTCCCATCAGGATACTTTTGATGTAAATGTATGATAAGTATAAGACCATTGATGCTGTTTCAAAAGATCATGTGAAATTCACTTTACATGTTTAAGACAATAAAAACATATTTTCTTTGTACACTCTGCCAAAATCCCACATCTTGCTAAAGGGAAGCCAAATTTTAACATTTACAAAGCCACTGGTTTGGAGCCACAAAGTGTGTCATCATGTAGACGTCTGGAAAAAAAAAGTTAAACTCCACTTAGTCCAACCAACATATCAAAAATCAGTGCAGTCTGAAAAACAAAAATGTAAGTAATGTAAATATGTCTGCATGTGTAAATGTATGCACACAAATGGTCTACACATATGCTAATGTGTAGCAAACTGTAGTCTGTAATGGGACACTTCTTATCTATCCCTTAAACTGAGGTGGGTCTTAGTGTGAATATACTACTGACTGTTGCTCCCAGTTACAGACTGACAAACAGACAATAGATGCCTTAGTGAGGCCATTTAGAAGAATGTCATAACAGCAAACTTAAGCCCAAGTGACATAGTGAGCAGCAAAAGCTATGAGCAGTTGGAAATCATAATTATTAGTTTATGTAAAGTCTGACTGACTGACAGCTCAACAAAGACGTGAGAGAGGAGTGGGATTGTGTTAAAGAGGGGGCAAGCTAGGAAAGGTCTCTGGAAATGCTCTTAGCACTAGTGATCGGACGCTGCTCGGCCTCAGAAGATTACTGGTGGAATATTGACACAGTGGGAGGTCCCCTGAGTTTTCTCAACAGGACATCTCTTTTGGTGGACTGGGCCGCAGTCCCTTCAGGGGAGACATACCTGAGCCACTCAGACAAGGTGAGATGGAGCCCCCACTGGCCTCTCCCAGGGCTCAGGAAAACACATGGCGACAGAGTAATAGGCCAATTACCAGTGATTTGTACTGCAGTGGGTGGTGAGGGAACGCTCCCGACCTGTCACTGCCAGACAAATTTGTGGTATCACAATAATGCATTGTCATGGTGGATTTAAAGCTCAGTGGATCGAATTTCAGCTCTGCCATTGTGGCCCTTTTTTCTTTCTCCGAAAAGGGTCTTGAAATCCTTCTTTTTTGTTCAAAAAATCCATTGGAGCCCAGTAAGCCCAACACATTATAAAGAACATCTAACTACATTTGGCCTACATAATCTTTGTCTTGGTTGGTGTTCTAGAGAAAGCTCTGGGCAGTACACTTTTTATATATATCTACTACAATCATCTCTTTATTAATGTCCAATGACTGCTTTTTGTGCTTTTGGCTCAGTGAAAGTTTTAGCTTTTTGTTTATAAGCTGATGGAAGTAATCTAACCTGTTATAATTTATTTTGTTTTGTTATCATTTTAAATCCATAAAGTATGAGATGCTGCACATAAGTCTTTAAAAAAGTAAACTTATAGTTGTTAATGTATATTTAACATTTTGACCAAATGTCTCTGTATAAGCTAAATTGTATGACATCAAATACTCTAATGTACAAGACTTGCAGTTGGACTTGGTTGCACTTGGTTTTCAATCTTTCTCAATTTGAACTGATATTATATTTCAGCATCATCTAAGTAGTACTTCCCTACTACTTTTACCCTAAAAACACTTTTCAAAATTGCCAAGATTTGCTCCCAAAAAAATGTGAATCTTTTTGATAAATAATTTACATGGAAACACATCCAATTGTTAATAGCCCTGACAAAAGCATAAACTTTAAAGCTTAACTATGAGTTAGTGAAGTGGATTATTGTGTGAGTAAGGTCAGTATTGGTCCTAGGGCCTGACTTTGGGCACATTACTAAAAACCATAGATTGTAAAAACATATCTTTCACTAGAGGATAGTGAAAACTGGTAAATGTAGTAGTTTACCTTGTGTACAAAAAAATCTTTCACCAGCTTGTCTGTCTTCTATGTGACTAGTCCCCAGTTGTGTGTGCCCAGAGCTCACTGGACGCTGCTGTCTGTGTCTGTCCAGCTGCTGCTTTCTGATGACAGCCAGCTGTTTGATCAGCCCCCAGCCTGCCACTCAATATGTGTGAGAAACCACTCCACAGCACAGCCACCCATCACTCCATAAAATTATTATTCATATGTAGAGTAGCCAAGACTGATACTGATTCCTGCATTACACAAAACCTTTCACACCAGCATTTTACAGAAGCAGTATAATTTGTAGTTCATCAGAGAATAGTGGATCATGATTGGTCTCAAGAACAGTTATTGGGACAATCAGCAGTTTTAATACAAGGCAATGAGAATAAACAAAACACAAAAACACATGATAATGTCTGAGATTAATTTGTTTTAGCTTGTTTTATATTGTAGGCAGTACAAGATTAAATAAAACTTAATAGGGCCTGTGCCTATCATTCATTTATTCATGTCCTTTCATGCACCTTTCTTAAAATGTTTGCTTTCTGCAGAGAGAACACTTTTCATTAGACCTTGCTTACGTACATCAAGAAGTAACCAGTTGCCTCCAGGACACCCCAAAGTGTCTCTTTAGTGCCGTTTGACTTTACTGACCCCCTAGTGTTCACATTGATTTTTGTGGGAGCATGTGGATTTTTGTGATTTTAAGGATAGTCTCGTCCTGGAGCAGAACTGGCTGATGCACAAGAGAAGCACTTTATGCTCAGGTGTCTGAGCTCAGCATTAAGTGTGTGACCGCACAGACCCACACACAATCAGGCTTTACAGTGCAAGGGGTTGGCATACACGTCTTTATCCTGTGCCAAGCATGCCACTGGGTAAGAGATACCCACATGAGGTATTTATGGCAGGAAGTGCGGCTTTCTTATGACTCAGATGTGTAGTGCAAATGTTTGTGGATTCATTAAAAAAATCCTGCAAGTGGGTTTCAGTTAGAGCATTTTAATACATCAGACAGATTTGTGTTTGTTTTGGTCGCCCCTGTGAGTGATTTTAATGTGTATTAGGGTCAAGTGGGTAACTAGAGCATAATTGTGATTGCTATATTAGAGATAATTGTGTTACATCAAATGCTCACCTTTCAAGTGAGTTGCCTTCCTGCCTTTCATCTAGGAACAACGATTCCTATTCAGGATGGGGCAGTGCTGACCGTTAGACCTCAACTTTAATGGATCTTTTACATGACTGGTTGACAAATTGTCACTGATTTGCACACCACCATTAATAGCAATGAAGACACTGCACTCTCAAAATATTATGCAAAACACCATTAAAAATCTAAATGATCACAAAAGTCTAATCCAGAGAGATCCTTACAGCATATCTATCGGTTTTATAAATGAAACTGAGAGGTCTTTGAGTAAGCAGATACATCCACCAGAGTTAGAATAAGTGAAAGCAGATTTCTGGCCATTCCAGAAGATAACCTTTAGTTTATCAGTGCAACACATCTGACAGCACTGCTTGACTGGATTTTTATAGCCAAACAGTAGAGGAAATGGGATAAAGGCTGCTCATCAGAAAAGCCAGAAATGCTCTTTAAATTTTCAGTTCAATACTAGACAATAATAGATACAGTATTTTTCCACAGCACTGCATACATCACTGTCTCTACATACGTTTTGAATGTTGTCATGAAATAAATTGTAAAAGGTAAAATGTGTTTTTTTTTTTAATAAATCTTAAACTGTATCCTCTGTGAGAATAAATGAGTGTGACCTTTGATCCTTGCTCATCTATTATGTGGACAGATCAGAAGGACAGTGGTGTTTGTGCTCAAGACAAACCCACAGAATCTGCAGAAAACACTTAAGAGTGTTTTCACAAAGTGTCTGCAGAAAAAACTTTGTGAGAAATACAAAATGTTACTCTTTGAAATTGAATACATTTGAATCCCCTTTGAACATTTGAATATCCTTGTTTATAAGTGAAGTGCTTATGAATGACTTCCTCCCATTGTAAATCACATCTGGGTTTGCACTAATTGTTGTTGACGCTGACAGTCAGTCCAGCCACTGATTCATTTATGTGCACAAACACGCAGTGATCCTATTGTGACTAAGGCTGGCTACAGAAATCATCAGGTAAACAGCTATGGCTTTCTAAATCAGATGACTGTATTTGAGAAAGAAGTGCAGTGACTCATAAAGGGAGTATCTAACTAAGAACATTTGTGACGTTAAAGCATGTGTTAACAATGATTCACAGATAGTACTAAAATGAGAAACGTGGGCAGTACATTTTGATGCACTAGACATGTTTGTCGTGTTCTCTTAATGGCAGCCTGTTCTCGTGCTCGTCATTTCTCCTACAAACAATCAAACTTACTTTTAGTGGGTGACAAATATGTTTTTAATTCACTCACCAGTTTGAAAGTTATGGGATAAAAGTCAGTTTTAATGCAAAGCCACAAGGTTTGTTTATGTATGAACTGGTAATCTTTGTACATTACTATTCTATTTTGGGTGTTCTTTTTTTCACCCTCTAAATGCAGCACATAGGCAAAGACCCTGTTAATCTTATGGATCTTATGTAAATGTGTCTGAAGTTGTACATTACACGTCTGCTGTCCACAGGCTCTTTAAAAGCATACAATGCCTATTATATATAACAAAGGGGCTGTACAATATAAACAGTGCGGTCCACATTTGCGTTAAATGTATTAGAAAAGGAAGACTGAGCCGACAGGCGTGTGTCAGTTTACATGTTCCTCCGTCCTCACTCAAACCCACTCCCACTTTAATCTGCAGTGCTCCCGACCTGCTGCTGTTCTGTCACCCTGACATGTTTAACAAATACTGTCTAGCCAGGCCGGGATAAACCACGGCCTTACAGAGGTGTTGTTGTCTGTCCGCACAGCAAATGAGGGGTTGAACCTGATGGCTTTCTTATCATTGTTTACATCCCTCTATAAAAGTACACAAAGAATAAATTAACTTTACTTAAACATTTTGTATTGTTTTCCTAAGTGTTTTCTGCTTTTTACCACAGTCTACAAGGAAGACTGAGCGGAAAAGAGAGTGTCTCCCTTTTCAATTGCTTGACACAAAAGCAACAAAACATGTCTGTGTAAATATTTCAGTGGCTCTTGATCGCCTTGTCCAGGACCCTGCTGCTTGCTGTCTGCTGGGCCTTAGAAGTGTGCCTTTGTACGACCCATGGCAGACTGTGTGGTATTGTGCTGCTGGACATGGCTGCTCTGTTGTGGGGAGGCAGCAGTGCCTGCATGCATGCAGAAACGCAAGAAAGGGATTAGGGCTGATGTTTCTCCCTGTGTTCGGCATGTGTTTGGCATGCTCTGTCGCCTTAGCATTAAACATACCATTTACATTACATTGCTGCCTCAATACAGTCTACAGTCAGATTATTCAGTTTCTACTCCACTAACTTCTCAATCATGAAGCAGCAGTGATTTAAGAATGTGTTTGAGCTTTCATGCTCAAAAGAAATGCACCCTAATATTTACCACTCAACAAAATAGTTGCTGGTTGCAGTGTCGGGTTACTGCTGTAATAAATAGATATTGTGTTTTAGAATGGCTTTGCCCTTGATAAAATGCCATGTCCCTCTGTGCTTCCTCGAGTAAGTCTTCTGGGACTTCGGTTCAATGAGAGTAATGTCCCCCCTGTGCAAAGCAACCATTCAACAATTTACGGGCAGATTACAGATTCTAATAAAATTTTTGCCACCTTAATTAAAGAATCTGCTGCTCGTTTTATGATAGTTCAGTCCCCCTCCACCACCTCTATCCAATTTAATTATTCTGATGTACATAATTAGCATGAGCCAGCCATTGTTGGCCTCATTTGCATATTATATTGGATAATTGAATGAGAGTGGCTGATGATTAAATTAGGGTGAATGACAGATGATTCGGCTCACGGTGTAGAGAAGTTAACAGAATGACCAGACTGGGAATACAACATGTACCTATTGAATATTTATATGTTCTGGTGCATGGTCCTCCCTCGACAGACGCACTCTGCTTATTTAAAAAATTTGTAGGATGTAAGTTATAGGACTCTTTGACTACTCCACTGTGATTTTAAAAGTCATTCTTTTGTGTGATTTTTTTTTTTAATGTGTTCCTCTATCATCACGCCAGCAAATTTACAGATTGATAAGATAAATGAGAGCAGTGTGGAGAAATTCATTTCCAGGCGTTTGCAATGTAAACACAGACTCCTGGTGCCTGCCTGCTGCCACATTATGGACGGGTTCCACTTTGCTAATGAATGCTGCCCTGGCCTCACCAAAAACCTCACTGAATGTAACTCAAAGACAAAAAAAAATCTGGAAAAAGTACTCTGAATACATTGGCACAACTATTTTATGATACCTACTTGGAGTTGGTAAAACGCTGTAACTTCTTATTGTTTCACATCCATCATGATTTATCAAAACAAGATATTGATTGTTAGGGTCCTATGTTCAGACCCAGCCCCATTCCTTTAGATTTTCTTGTCTACGAGAGACTGTGACGGTACAAATGTTTAGAGTGAATATTTGGAACAGCTTTAGCCTTTCACATGCTAATGTAAGCACTGGCGGCACAAGAAAGCTGTCCTGACCTGGGGGCCACGCCGTGACATAGTCTGCTGATTCAGTGCCGGCAGCTCGGCTTTGTTTATGTGTGCACACTAGAAATAATGCACGTCATAAAAAGGAGAACTTTGAAGGGGAACCACTAGCCTGCATGATAAATGCCCCCTGCTCTCAGGATATAAATAACTCTTCCCAATACAAAAGCCATCTTAAGAGTGAGTTATACGCCTATGTGCCTACTATAATACTAGACTCGGCTTTCAGTGGGTTTCTTTGCTTTACTGTATCGATTTTTATAAACATGTTTTATTTAGATTTTGAAATTTAAATTTGAGAAAAGTGCATCCCATAAATCACTGATAATGATACGTCACTGAGGTCCAACTTACATAAAGCGTGCTCCATTGACTCATTTCAAGGGCTGCCTATTTTCAAACGCAATTTAACAATCGTGAAACATGTGTTTGTGTTAGTCTCCCACATCCCTTGTAAAAACTGTTCTGTTATCTGTGTTATAGAGCGTATCGGTACACAAAGTGTCGTCTCATTGTCTGGTCACAGTCATTTCAGGGGACGCAGGAATTTACACAGTCGCAGGATCTGTCAGTAGGTGGTATAGGAAACTGTAAAGATAAGTCCTCCCAGCAGCTTAGTCCAGTTTCCTTTTCACAAGAGCCTTCGGCATTTCTCAGATCTCCCAGATATAACCGAGTCTTATCACTAACCTTTCGTGCAGCTCGTCCACAGACAAAAAGATCAGATTAGAGTTTCTGATTTAAGATATAAAAAAGCATAAACTTTTACGATGTGAAATACAATTAATCTATCAAAGATAATGTGTCTGCTTTAAATCATTTACTAAATTAATTGTGCAAAAAAAGTATTTATAAAATGCATTATGATAAGCACAAATTAAAGCAATATTTTTGTATTGAATAACTTAATGGCATATGTCTAAAAATAATATGCTCAAACATCAACAAGGTTTCGGCCCCCAACTAGAAGAAGCATAGTATCCTTCTGATATAATAAAATATTACACTTATCTGGATAAGTCATAGTTTACAGAGCAGAGAACCAAACAAACTGTAAAACACAAAGGATGCCAGCCTTCAACTATACAGCTCTGCCCAGCCTCGACCTGTCCTGCAGCAAGCTACTGATGAAGGACAATTTGTTTGGATGTTTAATGCAGCGGCACTGGCCAGGGGAGGATTATAGAAGATGGCTCAGTGATTTGTGGAGGCTGGTAGTGAATGTGTGTCCAGTTCCAGGCCCTCGCTTTAAGACAGTCATCAGTTGTCTTCTCCCTGGTTTTTGTGAGTTTTACATTTATGACAATCCTTGTTCAGTGCTTTATGAAGACATTTGTTACATGCTTGCCCTATTTCACTGACTGCCGAAAGAATCATAATGTTGGAATTACATTATTTCAAGATTTGTGGAAGCCTCCTTATGTTGAGTCCTCCTTATATTTCTTGGCAGCCCAAAAAATCATTGACTCACTCTGTTAAGCTTCTCACACTCAGGCTGCAGCCAAATGCTACTGTGAGCTTTCCCAGATCACGGTGATTGGCCTCACTGACACACACAGGAGAGTAGACCCTGCACTGGGAAAAATGGTTTGATTTTTCAATGGGTATTTGTGCTGCTTTTTTACTGTGCTTGTTGATCATTTTGCATATTTGTGATTTGTGTCTGTTAATGAAAACTAAAGTAGAATAGTTATCTGCACTGCACCTTAAAGGTTTTTAAACACCTTCAATAAAAGACATGTATGACCGGTCATAACCAATATATTTTATAATCTAAATAAATAAATAAAAACATAAATGAATATGGTCTAATTTTTCAATTTTATGTGTCTTAGCATAACTTGTTATACCGAAAGGGTATATGATTTTGTAAGCCAGATCTGGGGTTTTTGCTTCTGAGTGTCTAAAGTGTGTCCCATCCTAGCAGTGCAAACCAAATGTGTGAGTAGCTTAAGCCATTATCTCAGTACCTCAACACAAAACTCACATAACAGGTCCAACACAATCTTTATTATTAAAAGGGAGTGTGCATACGTGACATAAGACTCTGGGTCCAGTCCCATGACACACCGACCCATAACCTCTGTTGCAAACCCAAATGTTTATTCCAGTTGCTCTGTTCAGAGAAAGATGAACCTCAGTGTACTTTTATCTCAGAGAGAGCAAAGAGATCACCAGTTACATCTCAAATGTTGTCCAAAACATCTTGCGACAGGCCTCCATTTGATCCATCTGAAGACCCTTTGAACGTTGCTGTAGAACACGCTCTTGATGGGCTTCACCCTCAGATGATAAAAAAAGTGAATTATTGGTTTGTTTATCATGCTCTTAAAGCCTAAAGTGCATTATCAAACAGAGAGCATGTTAAAAGAGGGGTATTGTTAAAAGTGTTTTAAAAATCTTGTAAACCCCAGTAATTTATGTCACTGTGGCTGAGGAGGCTCACCCTGGCCTTCTGGCTTTAATTTGCTTCAGGATCTGCTCTCAAAGGTCTGTACCTGAGATGCAGCCTTTTTTCCCAGACACGATCTGAGCAGCAGTGGCCTAGAGTGGAAGGAAAGTCACTGATTCAAAGTCAATTTCAAATTCAGACCTATTTAGATCAACAGGCTGCTGTGTATGAAACACCAATGAGCAAGATCAAGTCCCTGAAATTATCTAAAAAGTATGTGCCTTGCATTAAAATGTATTAATAGGTCTATGTGTTTAAAACAGGGGCCAACATGCTTCCTGTAAGCACTAAAGCTTTAGCCTTTAACTCAGACAACTCAAAGGTAATGTGAAAATAATGTCTATATGAATTGGTTGAAAGGCATTATTGTGGAATAGCCTGTATTAAACTGGTTCCAGTGACTGTTTTTACAAATACATTTCCTCAATAGGCAGTGATTAAATTAGGATCATGAATTGGATATGATATGGAACATGGATGTGTTCAGGTGTTAACTGGTCAACTTTTGAGGATTTGTTTGGATTAGAAGGGTGTAAGATTTTTTTTCATTACATTATTACCAAAGCTCTGTTATTTCCTAAATGCTCTGCCTAATAATATATGAATATACTGTATACTAATGTATTTATAAAAGATAATAGAAACCTTTGTAACATTTCTAACACAATGTTTTATACATATATTCATAAAAGACCTGGTGTGATATGGATCGGAACTGTTGAAGAAATGTTGAATAGGGAGATAGGTTACACATAGAAGGATATGGATTAAAGATTTAGCTTCTCAAACATCAATATTTCATGACAGAATGGTTTGCAGACAATATTCCCCATTTGCTTCAGGTGACTGAGTTGCTATGGACGGACAGTTGTCATTGTGTGGTTCTGCTATTCAGGTTTATGACCATTGTTAGATATTGTAACAATGGACTGTGACCCCGTTGTTGAATGGATTAAGGCCTCTACAGTGTCCAGAGAGCCCCACTGGGTGGGGGGTGGTCTGAGACCAGCCGCCCGCTCTAGCCTCTGGGGACTCCCTGGCAGAGGGGCAGAGCTCCTCTTTGTGTGCTTGCCCTCCTTAATCAAACTAGCCAGAGGAGTGATTGGATTTTAATACTGCCGAGCCCACCGTAATGGTGTGATGGACGGGGACTGGTGAATTGGAGCAAGATGTCAGACCTCAGAGGCCCTCCATTAATGATATTGCTTCATTTCTTAAAGTGGCAGGGACACACGGCAGGAGAAGTGCTGTATTTAGCAGACAGAGCCATCCCCATTTACTGGTGAGCATTCGCAACGGAGCTGGTTACTGTCACAAATATGATCAAATCCTGAATTTCCATAAAGTGTATATTGTTTTACATTCTTAAAAAGCAGATTATCTAGGCTAATGTAGTTTATTCAAAGATTTTCCAAGACGCATAATCAATATTTAACAAACAGCAGCTGTACATTAAAATAAATAACACTGCTGAAAAAGCTCTTCTGTTCATTCTCCTTTGATCAGAAAATGTGCATTGATGCAACATGGATAAATGAGCGTGTGAAAAGTTAACTTCAGTATTTCTATCTGACAAGGCCAGTAAATCAATGTCATTTAGGTTTCAGTTTCAGCTCTGTGTGCTATAATTAAAGTGAGTCTCTCTGCTTCATCCCAACTTATGAGTCACAAGGTTAATTGAGCTTTAAATCTAAAACACAAAGACTTCCTGCAAACATTCTTGAACTCCTGAACTGACACTGATATGACCCTGACAAGCGCCAGAGAGTGTCTCACTGGGAGCTTTGTGATGCTCCTCTTAAGTCTGCGCTGTCTCATTGTTTGGCCTCATTGTGTGACACGTGTTCTTCTGCGTTAATGACAGTTTGAAGCACAGGTGAAGCATCATTGTGTTTTACTGCCATATTGTCCGAACAGGGAGGCTCCTGGCTTTTGATTCACATCCTAATGGGCGTTGGTGTGTTGTTCTTGCGGTAGATTTATGCATTGGGTGGGGCGCTGTTGATTTACAGAGCTCTGACACCGTCTCAGACCAGAGACTGTGTGTGTTCCAGGTAGTGCCTTCTGCTTCTGTAAAAGGCCTGTTCCGATTTCCTCTGTACGGTTCATCTAAAGTACACTACGATATGAGCTCACTGTCTTGCATAGGGATTGAATACTCTTTAATGTATTTACATGTATACAAAGTAAGATCTATTTCAAAACACATGTGCCTTCACAAGAATCAATATCAGCTTTACTGGTTCCTCTCCTTGTTGTTACCCTTGTGCTTTTAAAAGTTTAAAAGAGTGCATTGAGATGTTTACTCATTGTGTCAGTTTTCCATAAAAGCTGCATCTATTCCACCCAGGATCAATATTATGCAGCCTTACTATACACACAGCAAGATGTTGACGCTGCCCTTTCATTATCAGTGTAACCTAAGTGTACACATGATTAAATTTCTTGTCAGGAGAGGGTAAATTGGCCATTAGCCCATCCCAGATAAATTGGTGCTTTAAATTTCCTGTTAAAACACCTGACAGGAGGCAAAGAAAACACATGGCAAACACCACAATTTACTGGCTCAGACACTAACTGAGATCGTTTAGAGGGAAGTAGAATAAAGAGGTCTTTGTGCTGTTATTATGTGGCATCCTGTTTCATAGATACAGAGTCTTGATCGCAGTGTATTTCTTTTAGATGCCAGTTTGTTATATTTTTGTGTGAGTGCCATGTTCTAGGCGCTTATGCCCAGTGTTTGTTTGTTGTGCAACACTTTTCTGCCTGGCTCCCTTTTTTTCCTCCACACTCCTCTCTCAGGGTTGCAGTGGAGTCTCTGTGTTAAGTCAGCCTGTCAAAAGGGCTTCCCTGGAGAGCCTGGACTTGAAGTTGGTCCCAGCGGCTTCTCTGCTGGTGGCCCCCACTCAAGATCAAGGTCACAGCGTGGGCCCGGGTGGAAATGTTCACAGAGCCCTCACAGGAGTCACACGGTGGACTTGGATCTGGGTTAAATGTTCAGCAAAGAGGGGCCCTCAAAGAGGTTAAGAAGACACTATTACTGAAGAGTATTATTATTATTATTATTTATTATTATTATTATTATTATTATTATTATTATTATTATTATTATTATTACATTAATTGTTTTGACATTAACTCATATGTGTTTTGTTTTTGGAGTATTTCTTTTACCTACTTTTTTTTTTCAATTAATTAAAAATTTAAAAAAATAAAAATCAAGTAAAAGAAATATTTTTATGACAAATTAAATGAACACAAATATAGGGCTCAGTTCTTCAAATGCCCTGTATATTATATAAAAAATGTTTGGATAGGCAAACGTCTGTGTAAAATATTTTACTTATTTGAAAGAATGTATGTAACTGACTGAAATGCTCTGAAAATCAAGAACACGGGTTTCTGTGAAAACGTGATTGTATTCTAATTGGTATAACACCCGAAAGAGCAATATAGGCCTATAATGACTGATGCCCAATGTTTAACCGAATGATGAAGGTGAAAGTCAGGACTTGTTTTGTCTTAGTTAAATTTTCTTTCAAATAAAACTAAAACATAGGAATCTTACTCTTAATTGATGACCGCTCCCACACCTCATCCTCAATCCAGGGCCCGTTTAAAGCGCGTGCAAGCTCACCGGCTCCATGGGCGTCGCAGCTGGCAAGGCGCGCCCTCGCTGATCTAATTAAGCGTGGCCCACTGCCAATTAGAGAATTACATCACACCTTTAAATGGACTTGCTCTCAATCATTAATGATACGGTGTCATTCGCGCTGACAGCATCTCGTTGCGCGCTTTGGCAACCTGACACACGCACGGGCTCTGCGGTGGGACTCGCAGCTCGGGGTTAATCATGAATAATGTGAGGGAAGTGCGACTCTGTGTCGGGTCAGAGCGGGAGAAATAAATTTGGGACTATTTCATGTTTAGCTCTGGCCCGATACCGGTGTATTCTTCCGCGCTTTGCTCGAGGCCTCAGCGCTTGCGAGGCAATTAAGATCAATTAGAGCGTTTGGCGTATTCATATTGTATCTCTGTGTGTGCGGATAGACGGATCTTTTGGCGACACTGAAGCCGTGTTTGATTGACTCTTCAAGGAGATGAAATGGCCTGCAGGTTTTTTAAACCCAGTCAAATAGACACGTTGCACTTTAACACATTGAATCACTTTGAAAATGTTTAGTTCATTTGTAATATATTAGTTTGGGTAATTTTAATAGGATATTATTTATTTTGCTTCGCGCTTAATTGATGCAAGGTTTTATTCTAAAAATATATAAATATTCTCCCTCTGATCTAATCTAATCTAAATCTCTCTGTAACTCACTGCCATAAACTGTAGTTGCATTGTTCCATGGGCCTTCTGCGGCGCTTCGGAGTGACTAATATGTAATATAGTATTTGGATGGGATTCACAAAATTTTTAGGATTAGAATTTAGCTTATTTGGCTTATTAATGTATTGCCCCTTGAGATGCAGCATCTCACGCTGGAAATGAAGTGTTTTGGAAACATGACTGTCTCCATGACTTTCTTTTACACAACGGAGCTGTGGAGTTAATAGGCTTGCATTCTTGTGCGTAAACGCCATTGTTTTTCCCTGTTTATTTGCGTTATCTTAATCTGCTGTATTGTGACTGTTATCTCATTTGGAGGAGCTCAATTACACGTGTTATCTGGCATTGTTATTTAAACTTCCGACAAAGTATGTGCTCTGCCTCCTGCAAACATAATGAAGAGCTGTCTAGTATGTGCATAATAATTGTACTTTTTTAAAATCTAAAATCAGCAACGATCTGACAAACACAACACATGTCTACTTTCTTTTCCAAACGCGTTTATAACGGCATAAACAAACTGCTTTTACAAGACAAGTGTATGTCAGGGTTTGACTCTGATGGATGAAACGTCTGTAACACGTGAAACAGTGTAAAGCAAATGCACATACAGATAAATAACCCCAGTGTCGCAGGGTTTTCGATTTTTCCGCACGTCATCTCGTCAAACAGCGCACTTAGAGAAGGTCAGTTCATCAGGTCCTCCAGCCTGACCCGCTCTCTCTAACGCAATTCACTAAAGAAAAATAAACCGAGGAGGAGAAGTGACCCTTTACGAGCTGCCCCTTACAAAGACGGGGCTCGGGGTGTGTGTATTCTACAATGTGTGCGTTTAGTTAGTTTGTTGTGGCTTTAGTGCGCGTATATGGCTCGCAGGTGATGCCAAGAGCAGATAAGAGGTCGCCCATTTCTGCGAAGCTGTCTAGACCAGGCAGCAGTTTGTGTGTGACTCAACCAGAGCAACTGGACGGAGCACAATTTACAGCACATTTCTGCCCCCGAGATAGTAAATGACCAGTGGCCAGGATCTGCTCTACGCGCACAGGCGAAGAGAGGGAAACACGAGTGATGTGCGGGACGATAAGCCATACAGCCTGCAGGCTTCACCACAGACAGACATGGTTAAAGCTTGTATATGCCCAACAGGACGCACTACATACTGCAACGAATGTTTGACCTGTTTGATGTTGTTTGAATTCAGACCTCAAATTGCTTTCAGCGAATACGCACTGGTGATGAAGTACTTACAACACAATTATGTACTTAAATATTGCCCCAAACACAAATTCAATACGTCTCATCAGGCTTCTACTTGGTGGAAAAGGTATCATGTATCATCAACGGCATGTATCTCATTTTAATGTCACCAATAGCAAAAGATGTGACTGGTATTGGCTCACAAATGGTCTCCATCAACGCTTTTAAAAGTCAATAAATGTGCCTGTACAAAGATGTCAAGTGATGTCAAGTGTATGTGTTCAGGTTTTTATTTTTTTGTACCAGTTAATAATTCCTTTACCAATTTCCTAACAATAAATAATATAGCAATAACTTACTTTTTTGTTCGAGAAGCTTAAACAACCTGCCCCTTCTTATTATTAATATTTAAGATAAAGTATTTTTACAACACAAAATTTGCAGATTTTCATGCAGGCCTTAAGACAAAAACATGTGAGTCTGGACTGGACTCCACAAAAATGTATCAAAAAAAGAAAGTCTTATTTTTGAAGACACAATAAGAGCACAATGATGGATTAGATGAATGTCATTTTGCTTTGAAAAAGCTCCAAAAGCTTCGCTGTAAATCCAACAGGAGGGATTTTGTACACTTCTCCAGATCAAGCCATGCAACAGTCAATGAATTCTCCAAAAAATATCAGAATGAATTGGTGAGTCCACACCAGGGTTGGAAATAAAAAAAGACTCCTGATTCCTTGCTGTCTGTAGTTTGGGATGATGTGATGAGCTGCTCACATGCAGGGGGCTGGGATCATGCTGCAACTGTCTTTTGCAGGTGTAAAAAAAATGAGGAAAAAAGGCCCTATTTCACGTCTCCACCGGGCTGGGTACCATACTGTTAGGGGTGTCCGGTAACTGAGAGGACAAAGAAGTCACATCACTGCCCGAGGAGTTCCCGAGAGATCCCGACTCAGAGAAAGACACCTAAAGACAGAGAGAGATACGGTGTCAGGACGCACAATACGTGACATACTCTTATTTAGAAAGGCCTATTATAATCTGGAATCCCACATTTATTGTGAAGACAGTAGGAATGCTTTATATGCCAGTTATTATGCCAAGATAGGTGACTTGACTCAAAATACTAAGGTAATATGTCCCTTACATTATATTATCATCTCAATCCAAGCAAACACTTATCCAATGAAATTATAATAATTTCCAAGAAGATAAAAAATTTATTTTAACCTAATTGATTTTATTCTTTCTGACCTGACAGTATTTGTGCAATAGCACCATAGCCACATGTGAAAATAGATTATTTCTTTGTACTTGATAATATAAAATGTTTAAAATTAAAAAATTTAAATTATGTTATATTATTATACATAAATAACTAACATACCTGTTGTTATCCATTGTTACAGAATTATTTAAACATTGTCACAGTATCCATAACACCAAATTGAAGAGCTAAAAGTATTTTAGAGCAACCACATTCTTATGTGAGAAATTTTGGAGCCACATGATAATCACATGTCATCTCTATTGGAAACAATTTCTGGCTTCGAGCAGGCCTTACATTTTCTAAAGCCTGAACGCAGAATCAGTGTGTACACATCTAATCCACTTTTTCAACAACAGCCAAAAATAATGCCTTTTCCAGCTTTGAGAAAATTCACATTTGAGCTACTATTTGGAGTGAAATTGCGGACATACTTTTTTCCCAAGTGTGGATTTCATGGATGTATCCTTAACAGTATCCATGCACGTATGTCAATCCTATAGACATATAATGTATGTATTGTTTTTAGCATATAAAATATAAAAGAGTCTGTTCCTATGACCCTATGTCCGTTTGTAGCCCCCCAGCCCACACACACCAGTTGTTGGAAGGCTGGCTGATCCAGGTCACTCTGCAGGGCAAACTCACTCAGGGCTTTCCATGGAGGCTGATAGGTCTGAACCTCCACCGGATTGCCCTGCACCGTGCTCTCATGTCGGATGGGACTCCCAGCCACAAGAGGTGTCCCTGTCAGGCCCTGTAGGTTCTGAGAACACACACCAGAGCATTATTCATACTGACCATTGGAAGAAGGAAGGGTAACAGGTTTTATTGCCTGTTTAATTCTCTAATAATGTCCTTTTTTGGCAATTTTTGACTTGACACTGATGCTTGCTAAATGTAAGTACATGTGTATAAGACGATAAGTCATGTTAACATAAAAACAACACAGCAAGTATCAACAGCAAATTAGCTTTTACTATCTATCAGGTCAATAGGGCAACTAAAGCCAAAGGAGTTCATTCATCATTCATTAAGTTAAAGTTTGAATACAGAAAAGGACTCAGCCAATGAGGAAGGTCTTAGAGAAAACGATTACTCTCTGCAGATCTAAAAGATACAGGGAAGCTGCTACCAATGAGAAATAATTACCAAAACAATATATAGGATTATTTTAAACTATGCTTTCATGGTTGTCTGCATTTGGTGTCGGACATGCAAAAAGTGGGTTGGAAGTAAACGAGTCAAACTTACGAAGATGCTTACAGTCTTATCACTGTGCTGCTGCTGCTGAAGCTGCTTCATGAGGATGGACTTTTTTTTGTCCTTACAGCGCTTGTTTTGGAACCAGACCCGGATGACCCTGGGGCTCAGACCGGTCATCTCCACAAGCTGCTCTTTCATGAGCGCGTCTGGCCGCGGGTTTGCGTTGTAACACGTCCGCAGCGTGTGCAGCTGCTTCTCGTTCAGCACCGTCCGGACACGCGTAGTTTTCTCAGACTGCTTGTGCACATGGTTCCGATGCGGAGCCTGCCGCACCGTCACTGGGTCTGCTGAGGGTCCACAGAAGAGACAAAAAGACTTACGATAAATGCTTTATTTTTTTTTTTAATAGACCTATTTTATATGATTCTGCAGCAAATAAATCACAACATGTACAATTTGTTTTTGTTTTTTTGACAGGCCTCCAACAAGATAAAAGTGTCTAATAAAGGACTGAAAAAGGTTACTGCAAGTTGAAGAGGCGAATAAATAGTACAGCTTACATTCTATTATTATAATATTTGTGCGCAAAATACCTTACTTTCTTGCTAATTAAATGTTTCTCTTCAGCCATTACTCTGTATAATCTTCAGAGTTTGGTATTTTAAATATCTTAATCCTTCACATTAACTCTAAGTTCTGTGGATTAAAAAAGAATAATTATGGAACTATTTCCTTCCAATGTTTGGGAGTAAATAAAATAAAATAAATAAATAAATAAAATAAAAACAAAACCCTGTCTTTTCACTTTTAACTCAGTGGACCTCTCGTTTGCTTTGTTCTGTTTGTTGGTTGTCAACTTCACAAAAAACACACACTAACTCAAACATATCCAGCAGATTATTCAGATAATGGCAACAGAGCTGGTTAGCGCTAATGAGATCTTTTGTTAAATTCGATTAAAGGAAGCTCGCAGCCAGCCGTTCACACATTTATAAACATGCAAACATATAAACGAGGTGGCCTATTTCTACAACACGTTTAAAAGAGAGCATTTTCACTCAGGGTTTCACTCAAGTTTTCGCATGACAAAGTCTCATTCTGACCTGCAAGGTGTAGCGGTCTGTTGGAGTGTATGTGTCCCGGGCTCAGCGGACTTCCTGTGGAGCTCCTGTCCAGAAGCAGGCTGTGGTCCGCGCGGCACAGCAGCTCGTCTTCCCGCAGGGAGAACTCGTCCCCGGGCAGAAGCTGGCGGCTGCACACCGAGCAGCGAAAACACTCGATGTGGTACACATTGTCCCTGGCGCGCATCACCAGGTCGCTGCTGCTGAAGCCCAGGTTGCACTTTGCACATTTTATCCCGAATAACCTGGAAAATTTGAGATCGCAATAGGAGTTAGATGCGCGGAAAAAAAAAAATAAAAATAAAACTTTGAATAACACTGTGAAGGAAAACTGTAAAGTTTGAATGCTGTTAAAATTATACATTGTAGACTAATTATTTATTGTATCCAACAATAAATGTTGCAATTTAAATGTGTGATATCTTAGCCTAATTTTAAGATTAAATTTAAAAGTAAAATCAAATGTTTTAAAGAAAAAAATAGTGGACAATGTTTGTGTGTAATTCTATTTTAGAAATTGAAAGACAGTTTTCTAGTGCTCTTCATAAATGTTTATACAGTCCCTGTCCTTATGCACATATTTCAGCACACTCACGCAGTTGTTGGTTCAAGTGTTTAAAATATGTAAAGAAACGGTCTATAATCCATGTACCTGACATAGTCCCTCTTGCAGTAGGTTTTGCCGTCTCGTACGAAACAAGTACAAGTCTCGTCCAGGTACTGGCTGCACTCCGCGCACTTGAGGCAGGCTGCGTGCCACTCGAGGTCCGGGGACACTCTCAGTATATACTGGTCATGGATTTGACTTCCACATCCGACACACATCGCGAAACCTGACTTCTCTGCAAACAGACAAAAATGTCAACCCCATATTAAAGATATCCCTGTGCAGACTGTAAGTTTATGTCAAGATGTCAGCTTAAGAGCAGCTCCTTCTGCAGACCGGACAACTCCAGACGTTATGTAACACGGGAGACTTTGCCAGCATCATTTTATTTACCAGTAACCAGATTTGTGCATTTGAGCAGTGTGTTCAGAAAGACGCATTCACCATTTTTCGTTTATTTCTAACAACGAACATGTCTTGTAGATGTTGTCCTAAACCCTCTGTCACCGCAGCGAGCAGATAGTGAGATGGGTCAAAAGCGGAAAAGGGGACAGGACAGTAGGCTACTTACTTTTGGAATGATCCCCCATATCACCCAAGAAAGAAGAGCTGAAGATAATATCCACCATACAGGAAGGATGACGAGCAGCGGCCGACGCAGAAACGATGTGAACGCACCACTGGCCCCTCGGCTGCCTCCCTCATAACTTGTGTCTCTTCGGACTGAAGAAGGAGGGAGGGGTAGAGGGGGGGCAGGAGAATGCAGGGTCCGGCACGCCGCATCGTGACGTCATTACGCACGGGTAGATGGACTCTCCCCCCTCATCAGTAGACGCCCATTTAAGATCTGTGTGTAGGCTCTAAATTTATATATATATATATATAATTATTATTATTATTATTATTTGGACAAACTGTCCTTGTTATTTATTTTTATTTACATAAGCATATACATTAATAAAGAAAATAAAGAACAAAGCAACATTTGACTTTATAGAACAGAGGATTGACAAATTAATTTCAGAAATAGTCTAAATAGTATTGATGTGCATGAAAATATGAACTTAAGGGGGAAGAAATTCGCAAAAAAGCGTGTTGTAGTCTATTTTGACAAATTGATATAGGCTATAGGGCTTTTATTTTTCCTATGTATTTGTTTTTTACGTGTTTTGTACAAATTTCAATTAGTACAGAGACAACACGCTGAAACATAGAACAATACATAAAACCGGATGAGACATCTGACCATATATGCTGCTGAAAAGCCCATTCTAACAGTCTTTGTGCTGCTTTTTAACTCGACAGAAATGTAGGCCTATTAGACAGAAGCCTACACGAGCAAAAAGGCCAGGCAGTAACTGAAGAACAATCCTCCAAGTTTGTCCGCGGTGTAATGTATTCGAAAAGATTGCCATCTATTGGGTTAAAAGGGGCACTACACTGGATCGTCTTCTGTCGCTGAACATTTCATCACGGTTTTCTAATCAGACCAAAAAGAAGCTTCTATCTGTCGACTTTAACTTTAATTGATTTTACTTAGCAACATTTTTCTTTGAAGTGTAGACCCTCTGATTACAAAAACTTTGTGCAAAATATTCAAATTCACCCCAAAATGGGTGTTGGGTGTTCTTTCCTCAGCTCGACGGATGTCATTTTTTTAGAGATGAACGTGTGGAGTGCAGAGGTCAAGGAGAAGAGCCTCTTGAGTTATTATATCACTTTATGATTATGCATTGGTTTGTTCTCGACTAATGCTGCGTCAAATCTCCACGCGCTGCTGAACTCACACGCACAGACAAGCAGCACACGCACAGACACGCAGCACAGACAGATGCGCTCTGAAAGACTACACGATGGGAGTGTGATGTGTAAATGGATAATGTCACAGTTAAACGCAGTTACAGCGGTTTTTGCAATAATCTTTGTGGTGGAGGTTTGTTTTAAGGAGCAGCTATGGAGAATAATGTTATAAAGAGTTAAGCTAATAGTGTTTTATTAGTGTGCAGCTCAGTGTAGTTTTAAATGTTACAGGTCAGAGGTCTTAATACATATAATCCATTTAAAATTATAGAAATATCCTTATTGTTTGTGACCTATTAATGAATGAATAATTTGATCCAGAGCAGTTATCCTGGCTGTCACTCACCTAACATAAAAGCCTCCCTGAAGACTCTCTAATCATAGTTTGATGGGGTCCATTAACTTCATTAAATATATATGTGTGACTGAAATCATCCACTTAAATTTTGGCAACCAGTGTTCTTGGTCGGAATTCAGTGGGGGGCTTTCTGAACTTTTCAGAGACTCTTTTCAATGTTTTAGGATTCAATGGCACTCTGCCTCCATTGTCACAGCTATAAGTAATTTACTGTAGCTATGTCTGCAGGCTCCCCGAGCTTCACCCTCCTGAAGATGTGCCAGTTTTATGTTGGTTTGTGCCTCTAGGTTGAACACACGGGAAATACATTTGAAGAAAGGGTATGTCAGTATCATTGATACACATTTTTACATATAATAGCATGATGCCATGTCTCTGAGTTAAGTTAAGTGAAGAAACTGATTATCAGTAGATTTTTTGGATAAGTTAAATTCTATGCTTTTAAGAAACTAAAAAAATAAAATGTATCAGGAACATAATTTAAAGCGTTACTGTATTTACAAAAAAAACAGTAAAGCAACATAAACACATTTTTTTCTGCAAAAATTGAACAACAAAATGTGATTACATGGTTTGTAAAGTTTTTTTTTTTTAAGATAATTTGTTTTTTTAAGTGGTCACAGTGAGTGCAATTATTTGTCCTCTACAATGCCTCATCTAGATAAAAAAAAAAATCACAACCTCATGCAGTCTGAGAGGGGAACCATGTTGCAGATTTATAATTTATCATTCTTCAGAGCTAATGCAGTATTCACATGATAATTAGTATTAATTTTTGATTGGTGCCTCAGGGTAGTGCATTGTTGGGCTTCAGAAACCTGTGCCATCATTACCTTATTACTGTTTCTGTCAGCTGCCTGTTTTAGTTTACAAATGTGTATCTTGTATTTTATTACCAGCCAACCTCATCAGTCGTGGTGCTTATGGGGGCACTTTTACAAGATGATGCATCAACTAATGAGGGAAGAGGCCTTAGTGTTGGATCCAGTCACAACACAATTACACAGAGAGTGAATAATAAAAAAAAAGTACCATTCAACACATTTACTGTATATAGTGCTATACTATTACAAGTTTAGCCCACTTTAAAAGGGTATTGCTCAAATAGTCCCACTGTGCGCTCCAGTAGTATCCCCAGAATTCAATCACAAAAATATTTCATAAAAGACTTTCATGTATTGCTCTGGATATTATCCAGACTATTTTTTATTATTATTTCAAAAGTGTTGCATTCCAGTTCAATTTTAGCTTTAATTGTATACAACAGAAAATAACAGAAATGTCACACATATTTTAAGAACATGGAAAAGATAAGAGCAAATTAGCCACTAAACACAAAAAGACGCTTCCTGTGTTTTTGATTAGAATAAACATAATATAATGCAAAGTACTGCAAAGAGATAATCTTTTTGCTAGAAAGGCCACATATATTTTGTCCAAGGGTGTGTTCTCTTATTGTGTGCTTCCTTTTGACCTCAGCTGATTAACTCACTTGTGTCACATTCTGCCTGTTTATCACAGCACTCATGTTCTCACACCTGTGAGAAGCATTCTTGTGCCAAAGATGTGGTCGCAGCATCACTTTGGGGTATTTTAATAACAGGACAGCAGGTGCGTGATTCCCTGACCTGCGCCAGACAACAGCTGTGTGTGTGTGTGTGTGTGTGTGTGTGTGTGTGTGTGTGTGTGTGTGTGTGTGTGTGTGTGTGTGTGTGTGTGTGTGTGTGTGTGTGGCTAAGTGGCAGAAAGCCAGGGCTCTGGGAAAACTGACCAACTGGAGATTTGTGCACATTTTTAACCACCACTGCCTGCGCCTTTGAGGAAAGAGTAGTTTGTATTCATGTGGATGCTAAAGGCAAAAAAGGCCTTTAAATTTTTTTTTCTCTCAAGTGAAAAAAGGCAGTCTAGATTGACAGTGCCTTTCATACTGTATTATCCGGCTTGGCTTTTAACTCCAGGAGAACTGTGTTCACAAATTGATGCTCTGCTCCTTTGGGGCTGTAGCTGAAACATTAAATTGTACTGAAATATTCATATCTGAGTGCATTTAGCTGAGAGCAATTGATGTGCGACTCCCAGGGCCTCATGGAAATGTTGGAGGACCCTAAGCGCGTGCACACAGACGAACGGGACGCAGCCGAGATCTAGACCAGGACGCACAGTAGCACTGACGTAGCACTAGACCGTCTGTGAGTGTCCAGAGGCTGCAGGCAGGAGGTGAAGCAAACCAGACAGATTCTTAAATTTGAACAATTTCCAGACAATCCGCTTTAGTTTGAAGACCGGAAACTCCCAAACCAATCATTTAAAATGTTTCCATTTTTTTTGTAATTAAGGCCACATGTATATTCATGTATTGTTCATATTTGAGGAGTTAATTTTCTAAATTTGCATAATAGGTATACAAATGATTTAATAATCACTGATATTTTTTCAGGTTTACATGTCATGTTTTCAATAAAAAAAAGACAAACGAAAACTACAGCAGAAGTGTATTTAGTTAAAATAAACACTACATGCAATGCAAACTTAATTATTTTATGTAATTATGTGATTATTTGCTGTTGTTTCCTCAAAAGTCTCTTAATACAATTATCTCTGTGTTTATTTTTCTATACACATAAGCATAAATATGAATATGTCATTACCCTGTAGATTTGTGCTTCTAATCTAAAATGGTTACTAATTCACTCCCTAAGCACCAAAACATGTAAATTATATTATCATTCAGGTCTTTGGAGCACAAAGTGATGTTTTTTGTTTTCCCAGAGGAATATATGCTTGTGTTGACTTCATGTTTATCATATAATAAACAATACTCTTCTTCCTCTGACTGGGTTTTCAATATGAAGTGCATTTTTATAAGTAATTTCTTTGAAAAGGAAATAGGAACATCAATTTCTTAATGAATCACTTAAAAATATTCTATTCTAATAGCCACAGTTTACATTTATCAATAAAAAACTTGAAAATAATAATTTGTATAACTTTGCTGCTGGCCCACAAGCCAAAAAGAGGCCAGTTTTATGTAAATGTAAAAAAGGAAGAAAAAAAAAAAAAGAAAACAACTTCTGTAGCCATGACAACAGTCTCCTGAGTGGATTTCTTCCACCAAGTGAATCCAAGTGGATTCTGTGCACTTAAGAAGTATGTTTGAAAAGAGAACCTGAAAAGCTTTTTAAAGAACAATGTATAATTCATTTGTATTTTTGTCCTTCTTTGGAGCTTCTCCGAAGAGTGTCCTGTGTGAGATGTGTTCTGAATCTGTCAGAGCGCCCCAGTGATGCAGTCACACACCCCACATCTATTTGTTCTCAATGAGGTCGAGCCTTTTGAACATACGCCCAGCTGCCTGGTACCACAGGGCAGTGCTCTAAATCTCTTCAATGCACTTGAAAAGAAAGCAGCCTGTGAACAAGCAGATACAGTATGTTGTGGGATATCGCCATTATTTAGTGAACGTGTGGCTACTGTGCTCATTGTCATTGTGGCCAATCAAATGCAGACCAGCCTGATTCAATTTTGGAGTTTGAACTTTAATCATGGCACCACAGGCTTGGGTTTTATTTGAATTAATGAATTAATAGTCGGGATTTACCTGGAAAATGTTCAAACAGCCTTTTTCTATTCAGCATAAAAAAGGGAAATGCAGTAGTTACTTTAAACTTTGGATTAACAGTATTTCTAGGTCTTTTGTGAGCTGTAATGTGCACATGGAGAATTACCATGTCATGCCCTTAATAAAACTGTAAATATGTTCACACAGAAGTGATTTTTATCAGAAGTATTAGCTATAAACACCTGTGAAAAAAATGCTCAGCTTCCAGAACCCGCTAACACAAATTTTTCTCTAAAATTGACTATAAAATATTATTTAGTAGAATCAAATTTAACAGTGTGAGTTCTGATACTTTTAAGCTTTTCCTGGTGGACACTATAGAGTTGATATTATCTACCATGTTAATGATCCTTGCAGTGCTGGACATTATAAGCTTCATAATGACTAAGATCCCTTTTGCACAGCCACAGTGACCAAACAGGGGCCGGTGCACAAGAGCTCTCCTCAACTGAAACATCTACAGACTCTCATTAACTGTCTCCAGGCCACCGAGAATACCTTCAGACCCCTCACACAGAAACAAATGTAGAAACATTGCTGTTGTCACATGTACTTGACTTTGGACAAAATAAATGAGAGTGAGTGTGAGGTCTATTGTGGAGACACCGAATGGGCCAAACATTCCGGATTGTTCAATCAAAAAACTATTTTCTTGGTAAAACTGCATGCCTTTTTATTTGAAACCTAGAAAAGCAAACAAACGAAAGAGATTTTTTGAAGATGGACTGGCCGAGGGAATGCTAGTTAGTATTGGTATTTGATTGTTGTATAATGGCTCTTAGTATTTATTAAGTGTAATTGTTTTTTGCACCTAAGCCAAACAATTAGGGGCCGGAGTGTAAGAGCCATTTTGCCCTCTTGTTAATTTTGCACCCCCAGCCACTATGTGGCGCTACGAGGTCAATATACCTGTTCAATCTTGCCAAGGAAAGCGTTCTCAGTGCTGCCCAAGCCTCTCTCATGGAACCCCTTATAAGGTCCTCGAGTAAGGGCGCCACCATACAGCGATATACAGCAATATACCGCCGTCCACCAGAGGGCAGGCTCCAAAAGCAGAAATATAAGGAGAAACCCAATGGCAACTTTATAAGTGTAAAACTCATGTTTACAGCCTGGTACAAAAGATGGCTCCGGTATCTAGAGCTAAGATTTACTACATGACAACTCTGGTGTGGGGGGGGGTGAATTTTTGATTAATACGTTTGTTTATGCTATCTGAAAATGCTATTGACTATGCAGTAAAAGCCAAAAAGCCCAGGTGTAACTGCCATTTTATTGCCCTGTCATAACGACAATATCGGTGAATAGGGGACCAATGGGTGGAAAACGTCCATATACTGTATCATACAGTCATTGGTGCCAATCGAAGGCATAGCTGGGACTTATTTTTATTCGGTCAACATTTCTTTCAAAATTGTGCACTCTAGGGTTTACAGAGGCAGTTTTATCTTATTCTGTTTGTGGTATAAAAGACTGAAAACAAAGATCATGTAATGTTAATGTACTTAAAGTGTCTCCCCCTGTGCCATTATAAGAATATCTCCATTATTTAGTGTCTAATGGTCACTGTGAATCCACTCATCTTCTTGTGAGTGTGACAGACACCATACATTTTGGTTGGTTGGAGAGGTCCCAAACGCAATTTACCTTTTACGCATGTCTCCTGTTAGTCTGCTGCGTGTCCCGGCCAATCAGACTGTCCTGGAATGATACATATTAACCAACTGGCTTGCTATGAATGATTTAGATAAGGCCTTGAGTTTTAAATGGAAGATGTCAGTAATTTCCCAATAATAAGAACACAATATTTATACACATTTGGAGTTTCACGAAACTTGGGTTAGAAGTTAAACTGTAGTCTTTGAGATGGAATTAAGGGGTTCACTGGCACAATGCACCTTGACATTAGACCGATTCAGACAAAGCACCTAAAGACTTAGCCAAGCTTTGACAGCCATTGTGTTTGAGGAGAGCCAAGTACATCATTATATAGGAGCTTCTACACTAGCAATAGCTATTGTTATTGTTATTATATTACACTTGATTGACATGATGGCTAAAATCACAGTGACAAACCCAGGTTATCAACTTGTCCTCTTTAGTTAAAAAAGAGCAGACAATGAGCAAATGCCTGTATTTTAAAGTTATTTCAAAGAGTTAAATGCCATCAAGGGTAATATTGATTGTAAATCTGAAGACAGTCTTAATTGGGCTGAGATTGTACACTAAAAGCGTAAATTGTCATAGAGATATTAAACTTGCAGTCATTACTGTCATCATTTATATTGTTTGCACATGTTTTAGTACACACATCTTTAGCAAATTAGGTCCTCATCCTCATTGGAGATGAAATTGTGATTAACAATTAAAACATTGTCTGAAACCGTGTAAACATTTGACAAGCAACAAAATGGTGTGTTGTGAATTAATGATAGCAGTAAGTGTGTAATGAGAAGAATCAACCCCTTATTATAAGGGGTTGATTCTTCTCATTACACACTTACTGCAACTTAATCAATTAGCTGTTGTTGTGACATCTCCTCCAATCTTAATCCTGAATAATTTAAACTTTTTAAAATACATGCAAATAAGGAGTTGATGCTAATGAAATGATGGTGTATTGTGTCATGTACTAGAGTAAACCTGGGAGGGAAAGCATTTGGGACAAGTCCAGCTTTTTAAGTCTTTCTCTTCAATGCAACTTCACCAAGTTGTTGCAGTTTAATATACCTCATTGGAAATTTAACAAAAAGAATATAAGGAAATACTTTTTATTTGTATACTTTAATTCAAATGACAACACCTGTATTTGGCAATTATGTCCACTGTATCAAGTTTACAAAAGTGTCTGTAAACATTAAAGTGCAAAGAATTTGCCTGTATCTTTTAAAGGTTCATGCTACAAAGCACTCCAGTCAGTCACTTACCTTGTCCTTTCATTCATACAGAAAAATAGTAACACTTATTACAAATATGCTTCAGTCTATTTTCAATCTGTTCCATTGTTTCAGATTTAATTGGTGGCAGAAAGGCAAAGTAAAAATGGCTTTTTGTATCAACAAGCCAGTCTTATCAATCTTTTACCCTGTCGCTTTATAAACAATGAACAGCATATATATATATATATATATATATATATATATATATATATATATATATATATATATATATATATATATATATATATATATATACATATATATATATATATATATGTGTTTATATATATATATATATATTTTTTTATATACATACAAATGAAAAAAAATGAAATTCAATATAAAACACTTAATTATAACTGCTCTGATTTTGAAAAGTAGAGAACAATGTCATGGCTCGGAGAACTGGCAAAAAAGTGTTGTTTAGTATGCCTGAATGGTCCCTGCTGGTTTAACTCTTACAATGTTCGGTGCATTTAGGACCAGTTTATTAAGAATTCCTGAAAGAGGGGGTGTACAAGAATATACTAGACCCTTTACTTCATTGTGCTATATCTGGGCCTAAATTTCCACCAAGGGTTCTCTTCAAAGCAGGTTGGACAAAATGGAAGAGTCTATTATCACTTTGACTACTATGATTAGTGTAATATGGAAGCTTGGGCTCACATTTCTCTGGATGGCTAAGCAAGGATTTACACAGCAACAGTTCAGTCTCTTGTTAAACATGTGTGTTCCCTTTGACAAGTCTCCATCACAGCTGAGATAAAAGCCAACCAGCATGAGAGAAGCTTTCTGTTTCAGTATAAAATGTAGTTTATGTGTCAGGCATGCGGCCCAAAGGTGTGTCAGAGGGTCCCAGGAGTCGGTACTTCTCCTCCAGAGAGGGCTCTATGCTGCTGCCCTGCAGGTGGATCAGGGGCTTAGTCTGTAGAAGCACACAACCTCTTCCCCGTCCACGCCGCTCCTCCTGGTTCCTGCGATTGAAAAGGTTTATTCTGTTGTCCAGCTCAGGGCTGGCCTTTTCTGATCCTGTAGGACTGGGAAACTTAAGGTTGACAGGGTCCAGGCCCTTTTGAGCAAGACAAGAATCCTCAGAGAGAGAGGAGAGCAGCTCCTGCACCACCATGCTGGGGTCCCTGCATGGGTCCTGACCTGAGAAGGACGGGGGGCCACAGAGGTGCAAGCTGTAGTTCAGGTCTTGGGCTGTGCTGCTGCTGCAGTCTGTCAAAGACGACCCAGGAGTGTGGCTGCTCAGGCTGTGGGGGCGTGCTGTCAGACTCCCACTGGAGCGTGATATGCTGGTGGAGACGTCACTCAATGCACTGCCCACCCGCTCCATAGCAAGCATTGGGTTGGACTGGATGGGATTTGTGGGAAGATGAACATCAATGGCTGCTGTTGTGATCACCCTCGCACACACACCTGACGCCCCAGCTGCTAGACATTATATATTTGGAAATTCAGCAGATGTTATCTTTTTTGAATGCATTAATATTGCTCTTTATTTCTTTGGATTGCAGTGATGTTGCCTTTGGTGTTTAATAGTGTTACTTACCACTACTTGTTTCACTGTAGTACTGGCTGATGTAGTTGTTCATGTCATCACGTACCACTGGATCTGAGAAAATGAAAAACAAGGAGGTCTAACTTGATTTAACACAAAATTGACTCGAGACTAGATAGTATACCATATGGAATCAACTGTCCATTACTTTTGGGTAAATACAGAACAACGGTCAAATAATACATTTTGTGTGCTATACCTGTATCTGTATTTCACACCCTTCGGTCTGTAGGTACTACTCCATTTCAGTGTTAACAGCCCAATGATAGCCCAAATGGAAAATATCTCATGTGTTTACAACATAATATTGACAGAGATGATTTCTGCCTCAGGCCACAGGTGCTTTATAAGTAAATAACAGGAAGTGCGCCACATTAGCTGCACCCTACTGCACCAGGAGTAAACTGGGACAGTGCAGGGTGGGGTTGGTTTCAGGGACCAGAAAGATGGGGGAGAAACAGAGAGTGGTAGTTCTTTGTTTGGGCAGTAATCCCCCCAGATAAGCAGGCCTCTGCATGTGTGCTGAATGCCTGTGATCCGCTGTGCTCTTCTGTCCGCTTGATTGGTCTTGATCTCACTGTCCACTGGTTGAGTGCGAACCCAGAGTACCCTGAGTGCTAGCCTCTGTCCCCAGGGACACACTGCAGACTCTGATGGATAATTTCATTTATTTTTCAGTCTAAAATATTAATCCTTGGGCCGACCCTGGAGAGGAAGCATTGCACTCACTAAAACAAGACTGAGACAATCACTCCACAATTAATAACACATGAGTCTTAAGGAAAAAGAATGAGCTGTCCAGCATGCATAAAAGCTTCTTCTTCATCTTCTTTTTCTTCTTCATCATCTGTGCTAAAGGAAAGGTGACATGGTGGGGTTTCTATAGTACAAAGCTATTTTTGTACATAAAAATGTCTAAACATAGAGATTTATATTTTAGATTTTATACAGAGTAGATGACGCCACATACTGTTGGGTTTAAAGAAGGTAAACTCCAATGGCAGTACTCAACTGTACCTGATATAACTAAAAACAGAAATCACACGCTAATTAAATTCTTAGTTCAAATGCAGTTGCATAATTATAATTTTCATAAAAACCCCACCAGCATTGAATATTGCTGATGTCACTGGATGTCTCTTAAAATCAACATGTTTGGCACGTCAAGATGACAAAAGAATCATTCTCCAGAGATATTTATTTTTTCAAAGGATACTTCCTTCAGAAAAAGTTTTTGATCCTATTGGGATATGTCTGTGAAACGGGCAAATCAAAATAAATGTGAGTGGAGCTGAACTGAAATGAGCCCATGGCTTGTGTTCATCCCAGCGACCATGTTCCTGTAAAAAGCCCCATTTGTTTCTGTAAGACAGATTTCCCACCATGCCCTTGGGGCAATATCCTGGCCATGGCGCCTCTCGTGCCCTGTTGTGGTTTGCAGGTGAAGGGGAACAGATGTTGACAGGAGCCTACTTTTCCCTTACAAGGCCCAATGCACAGAGCACTCTGTACCTGAAATAGCAGGTGGCCTGGGCCGGCCTAACTGGCCAAAGGGGGCAGTAGGAGAAACAGCAGGACCATGGCTGAGGCTGGATGGTTGACGTGGTGTTGGAGAACATGCTTGTTTGCCCCAGGATTCACCAGAGTCTAAAAGCTTTTTTGCCCTCATATTGATCCCAAAGCACCTGTGGTCGAATGGCTGTTGTGTGTGAGCACAAGGAGGCTAAGAGCCACTTCTGCAGATTAACTCAAAACTGCTCTGCCATCCACTTTACCTGATGTTTCGCTATTATGATTTTTTTTGTATCACAAACTATATATATGTTTTATGCTGCCCCTCCCACTTGTCTGTCATGTTGCTTTCTCAAGCAAACACTGGCCAAAGTGTTTTAATGCTAAAGCCCTCTTTTCGGGTTGCTCATATAATATGTTAGCATTAGTTAAGCAGTTTTAATTATGCCCCAATATGCCCATAAAAACTACCTGTTGTGGCATGTGGCTCCCTGGGATTTCGGTGGCCGCCTTCATCATCAGACTCCCCAGGAGTCAAGCCTTCGACAACCTTAAAATTCCTACCCTGTTTGCCCCAGACATGGTGAATCTGCATTGCTGCTTCACGCTCCGCTGCAAGATCCAAATCCTGCTGCGCCAGATGTGCCCTCAGCTGCCTGATCTCAAACTGAAGTAGAAAAGATTGGCACATAAGCACATGCAAAAATAGTTATCAATGGAGCAATTTAAAGACATAACTTGATACATTTAAGGTCTTCTTAATTGTTAAACAAATTATGAGAAATATAAATTAATACAATTAACCAATTAATAATAAACAATATTTTACATATATTTTTTACATATCTATTTAACTGAAAGATTTGTTTAATACCATACTATAGCAAGGACAATAAACAATTAAAAGCATTGTCACAGTGGCTGAATTTGAACAATTTGTTTGTAGTTGCTGCCCTCTTCTGGCAGAAAACCATATCACTTTTTTGTAGTTTAACCTCACAATTCCAAGTTGAGAGACTACAAATCAAGTACAGGGTTACCTAATTCTTTTAAGAGAAAGGGGCTGATTTTGGACATCACTCTACAGCCGTAAGGAAACAATATGGGGCCCACTAACACCAACATACCAGGTCATGAGTGTATATCAGAGCTGTACTCACAGCCTGTTCCTGGCAGATCTGAGTGAGACGTTCCAGCTGCTCCTCTCTCACAGCTTTTGTTTTCTCACACTGCTGGATCTCCAGCTCCATCTCAACTTTAACTTGTAGAACATAAGCTAAAAGAACAAAGGGAAAAAATAAATAGATGTTTAGAAAATAAAATGGAGGGAAATAAACAAAAAAGAGGCATTTAAAATAAAAGGCACAAGGAAATAATTGAATGAAATTAGGCTTATTGTTTTAACTAAAATATCTGCCCATTTAAAGCCCTAATTATTATTCTGTCTTGGAAAATGTAAAAAGGGTTCATATAAGAATATTATCATTTCCATTATCAGTTTATTCTTCAGGTGAGGATTTGCAGCTGCTAATGGCCAAGGTCAATTGAAATGATTAAAATAAAAGGATGATTTGACAACATACACAGATACAAATTAATGTAAGTATTGAATAGGTATACAAACATGTTTGCTGGAGACTTAAAATAACTTGGCCAGCAATAATGGATAAATCAAAGCACATACTTAACTGTACAACACTCTACGTTGTTTACTGTGCACTAATTCTGCCAGCAGCTTATGTATTAGGGTATGGGGCAACACCATTGTTTGTTCTTCTGTTTTTATTTTGCTTTAGGGACTATTTCCTACTCATTTCATTATGTTCTTCAGGGTTAGTTTACTCCTTTGTATTCTGCACTGACAAACATTGCATATGTCAAGCAATCTCTCTCCATCAATAACTGAGCCAGTCCCTCAGCTGTACAATATGTGTGATTTCTTTCCTCTGAGGTGTGTTGCTGCCTGCCCAACAAGGAAACTCAATCACTCACAAATATCAAACCCAACAGTTTGAGGTGGGCTCCAAGAAAATCAAGATTTCATGCTCTGGAAGCCTATACAGCAACTGAATGTTAAGAGATCTACTTTTCTATGGAAATGTACTCTTGTTAAAAGTGTTTGACCAGAGTAAATCAGCGCTGGAGGAGCTGTATTGTTTCATGAATGGATTAATCTGTGTTAGTCGTTGTTTCTGATCGTAAATCACAGTCTATACCAAAACCAATAATTAGTCCAATTTCCATTGAACACTCAGAAGGCTGCACTTGTTTATATTTTGTTTCCATGTATTAGTGGCTTTCATAATTTATTTTGCTCATTAGATCATGAATTAAAATTCTGTATTAAATGAAATACCCAGATTGTGTTGTCTGTGGTGGCGGTGTGACCTCCCAACAGATATTGATTCAGTCACATTAGCATAAACGAGAACAACCACCAACCACTATATTCATTATGGCCTCCCTGAATCTATTTAACGGGCCTTTAACAAACAAAGTAACAGAGCAGCTGGATCAATATGTCTCAATACAATACTTTTCAGAATAGTAAATATTTTTTTGTGTAATAATGAGAAGAATTTGAGCTTTTGGGCAAACGATTTTTGCTTTTGAGGGCTCACCATCAATGATCCTCTTCACTCTCCAAATACGAAGGGTGATGATGAGGCTGATGGCATCCCAGGGGCTGCTGGGACCATTGGCCACTGTGGAGGCCACCATAGGAGCGAGAGAAAGCACGATGACAGCGCCATCAAACACCTGGGTCATACAAACAACACAAGTACAGTCTCTCTGCAGTAAGTTCACCTGTACAAATGTCAATGTAATGAGAAGATGTCCAGGACTAACCTCCACTTTGTTCTCAATGTAGTCCCAGATACCAAGAACTATAATTCTGAAGACAGTCTAAGAGAGACAGAAAAAGACAATATAATCCACTAAAACATAATATGCTTTCATTTATTTTGTCTTTCTAGGGATGTCATTATATTTCATATCTGTCAAAAATCACTTATTATATTAGGCACACTCAAACAAATCTAATATAATTTCCTTTAGTTTTTTTCCATCAAATACCCAAATTACATGCAATAATTTAATGTAAAATAAAGAAAAAAATACTTAGATTAAATAAAAATCAATATGTTTGTGAGACCCAAAAATACCACACAGACATGGAATATCGGTCTGCAAGTGAAGCATGAGTTATGAACCCATCATAATAAAGCTTCTAAACAAAACACTTTCAATTGGATCTCCTGTGATTCAACAGTGTGCTCTGTGACTGTTGACAGAAGTGAGCCTTTGTTGAGCTGGGACATTGATTTACACTCCAATTAGCATGGTGTGTCATGTTAAAGTGGTTCTGTTAATCCATCACAGAGCGGATGTTGTACACAGCAACCATGTCAAAATAAAGGAGCACAGGATCTGCCCACATGTTGCATCCTGTTTTCTAATTGGGTCAAATATGCTACATGTACTTCTACATCACTTTGTGTGATGTTAGTGGGCGAGGTGTAATCTCATACCAACTGCTCATTAAACTCAAGTTTAATTGTTGCTCTACACATACCTTGCTCCTGCTGGCTTGTGGGTAATTAATGTTTGGTTTAGAGCATTGATGCTAAGGCTGTCAGAGTAATTGGTTTATACTGAAGTAAAGGCCTCTAGGTCAACTTCTTTACCATCTATCTTGTTTTGATATCATTACTGAATTATAATGATTCACAATAATATTCACAACATTACAGTTATTGCTTAAATTACAGTTGTGCTCATAAGTTTACATACCCTTGCAGAAATTGTGATTGTTTAAGCATTTTTAGAGATTATGAATGATAACAAAAAAACTTTTTTTCAATCAGTTAGTGGTTGGGTGAAGCTATTTATTGTCAAACAATTATGTTTACTCTTTTTAAATCATAATCACAACAGAACATACCCCAGTTCTTAATAACGTGTATTGCCACCTTTACATTTATGGGGCAGCAGTAGCTCAGTGGTTAGTGTACATTTTATCAGACCAAAATCAAACTTTTGATCGGGGTCATTTGGCTAGTTTCTGTTGTCATTATGATTTAAAAAGAGTAAACACAGTTGTTTTACAATAATGTCACCCAACCACTAACTATGAGAGAAATTATTCATATTCTCTGACAAATGGCCCCAAAATAAATAACTCTTTTGCTCTTTTTAAATTTGAGGGATGCACCATATCTTTAAAAAGCTGGGACCAGGGCAACAAAAGGCTGTAAAAGTAAGTGGCACTAATAGCTGTCTTCGTCTTTGCATGATACAGTTTTAACTTGCATTTGTGGATGGCACAGCAAACAGTGTTCACAGCCAGTGGCTTCTGGAAGGGTTCCTGAGCCAATGCAGGGATTTCCAGAACAGAATCATGCCTGTCCTTAATGCCGTGCTGCTTGCGCCCAAAGATCAGCCTTGATCACAAAGTTTCCCCAGATTCTCTGAATCTTTTGATGATATTATGTGTTGTTGATGGTGGGATGATGCAATTTATATACTTTTTTTACAGATTGCTGAACCTCCTATCTTTTTGTCTGAGAGAACATTCTTTTCTAAAGTGCTCTTTTTATACTCAGACATGTTACTGACCTAACCAGTTGCCAAATGCTCCTGCATTTTTTTATGACTTGTACCACTTACATTTGCAGCCTTTTGTTTCCCCAGTACCGACTTTTTTTGAGATGTGGTGCTGCCATCAAATTCAAAAAGAGCTAGTATTTTTTATAAAATGGTAAAATGTCTTAGTGTCAACAGCCATGTGTTTATAATGTTCTATTGTGAATAAAATGGTTTTGTGACATTTGCAAATAACTCCATTCTGTTTTAATAACATTTTACACCATGTTTTTCAGAATTGGGCTTGTATGTATCAGTCTCGAACATGGCTTTGTTGCCCGGACACTAAAATTATTAGTACACAATCAGTTGTATGCATGCATTACCTCTGAAAAGAAGAGTGACAGGATGATAAGGCTAATCCAGTGGATAATGCTGGCAAATTGAAAAGCATTGGAAACTGTGGACAGAATGAAATACAAAAATATATATATATATTTGTTTAATTTTTATTTACATAAAGTAACAAATTCTACTACTCATCACAATCTATATGTGCACTACTGCTTAAATTTCTGTCCCCATTATTGCCCACGGCTCTATTCATCTTACAGCACTGGCAGGGACAACGCAGCACATTAGAATAATCTGAAGTGCTGAGAGTCCTGCAATCCCTCCAGTGAGACTAAGGTATCATCCAAATTGGATAGAGGCCAGTAATCAATGGGGACACATTCCTACTGCCACTGACAAGAGACCTGCTTCATTAACACCTCTCTCCATCACACTCCATCACAATCATTTACCATCTGGCCCTGCCAGTTCTTCTGACCGGCATGACTACACAGCCAGGATGAATGGATGGAGAACTATAGACATATACGTACAAGGTTGTTAAAATGCATGTGTTTGCATTAAGTAATCTGAACCTGTCTGAAGGTAGGTCACAGTACAGGAAGAGCATCAGAAGTGTTAACAATTGTAGCTTTTTATTGCCCAAGGACAGTACAGCATTGAGCTCCAGTTTGCTCCACTGAAGCTGTTCCTGCGTGGTGCCTCCCAAGTGTTATGGGAACATCACACTGTGTAGTGCTAAAAAAGATTATGCATGTTCAGCAAATCTATCCCTAAAATACATGAAGGTTGAAAAAGTAAAAAATAAAATAAAATGAAAAGGCCATGCACAATATTTACATTGTAGGAGTTTGGTGTCTATGAGCAGCTCCAGAGACAGGAAAAGCACCACCAGGATGACACAGGCCACTAAGATACAGTTGAAACCAGCGCTGAGCAGACAAACCTGCCACACAGCAACACGATGGCCACAGCAAGGCTTCAACCAATTAGACCTATAAGAGAAAACACAAAAACAAACATGTTTTGTTATCTTAAATAAAATACATATCTTAAATATGACCCATCTTAATAGTATTTTTAATGATGGTCTTCTTTGTATCGTGTACAAGAGGTATTTTGAAGGAAATAAAAACCTTCCTAATGTAGCCAACAGAGGGTGGTAGTTGACACTTGTGACAGGTGATGTCTGCTAAATTTAAATAAAGCTGCATATTGAAGGCCAGAGCAAAGGGATAAGTGGTCAGAGACAGTGCAGCTCTGTGATCCAGTGACCGTGAGCATGTTTGTGGCCGGAATACCAATGAAGGGAGAGTTGAAGGGAGTCTCTGTTGAGCATTTAGAAGAAAGCAATTCACTTCCTAAAGACACAAGCATGAGACAGAAAGCAACGTAGCACTGATAACAAGTTGTTGCTTTGTACTTTCTTTCTTTCTTTCTTTATGAATTAAAATGTATATAGGTAGATGTTCAATTTATGGAAACACATCAAAATTGTTTTTAGTATTTTTTATTCTAAAATCTTTATTTGGAACATGATAACCACCTCTGACAACAATCAACTCTGCTATTTATAAAAGAGTGGGTTTGTCTTCCAGACGAGCAACAACATGGGCTGACGGTGGATGCTGAGAGATACAATGCCTCTCACCGGTGCCCCAGCTGGAGAGGAAATTTGGCTCTCTCCACTACCTCTCCCCTCTCACCGTGCACTGGCATGGAAGAGACAGTAATTGGCACAGTTTTTATCTTCCACTAAACATGTCATCATTGTTGGTGTGGCTCTATATTGCAATGAAGGTTAAATGGCTTCATAATATTTATATAAAGCAAGCTTCTTTTTTGGCTTTGGGTACAACGGAACAGGTACGTAACATCCTGAAGGTGTAGAATCTGCTTTATCAGAGTCTCAGAGTGAATCTGTGGAAGTCAGGAAACGTATGGGGCATCATGCAGAAACACCTGAGCTTGATGTTTAACAGTAGGTCTGAGTCAATATTACTGTATCTTTTATGTAGATTATAACTAGTCTTACTATACTATACTATACTATACTATACTATACTATACTATACTATATATACTATATACTAAACATGGCATATATAGTAAATATAAGAATACAAATTAAGATTAACTTGTGTAATGGTTTAAGCAATGTTAATTTCCAAAGGTTATAACCACCATATGATTAGACCTTGTCCAAATTTAAAATCTAATCACATTTTAAAGCAACAGCTGCAGGAAGGAAATAAAGAAAGGAAGTGGTTAAAGTGAAATATTCTCCTCACAAACTTTAATGGCCACAGTCTCCTCTGGCTTTAATGGCTTTAAAAAAAAACACTATACAAACTCAATCTCAAACATCACACAAACTCATAAATGTCCTTTTTAAGTTTGATTGATGGAATAAGCCCCGGAGTGATATGCAGGAGTATAAACCTTGCTTCACTTAATTAAATCTATTTGCATAAAGACACATTTTAGAAGATGCCGGGGTGGAGGAGACAGGTCATTGTGCCCTGACAAATTTCAATATATCCTCCAATAATTTGCACTGTTTATCACAAAATGACAATAAACAAAAGCTATGCAAGTTTAAGTTCAGTAAATGTTTGTTTCCTTACTCCTCATCCTGCTAAAACCAGACCAACCCACAGTTAGACCCTGGTGTGGCACCTACAGTATATTAATGAGTCTTATTAAAGCAACAGAGCAGTCGCAAATGTTGTTTCTCTGACCCACCCTGATGGCCTGACAGAACCACCTGTCTCGAGTCACTATTGGCCAAGTACATACAGTGGACAAGGTCATCTCTCAAACTGAAAGATTTGAAATTTAAAAGTAAAGTTTGTTATATGTGACTTTTCGAACACAAATGTGATCGATAAAAGCATTTCTGAATATCTGCCTTGTTTTTCTATGGAATATGCTTTGTCTGTCTGTTCTGCTGCTGCCCTGTGCAGTGTGGGCTGAAATAGCTGTCAGTGTGTTCTACTGCTGCGGAGATTGAGTGGAGCTGGGCAAGGAAACAGAGGAGGGAGATTAAATCAGAGAAGTAATCGATAGCAGCATGTCGAATGAGCCACCAAACACTAGGACTGTCAGGCTCCCAGCACCTGATGGTCCCAACAGATAAAGTACTCCACTGCAGTGAGATGGGGAGGCTGCCTAAACATTTACTCAGGCCTTTTCAAAAAAACAGAAATAAACAACCAATCTGAGTGTAAGTGCAACTGGTATTTCTGTATAAATATGTTGAGCATAAATATTAAAGCTTGCAACTATCCTCGGCAACAGGAGATTTATTGAGCAAGTCCTACTAGAAAATGTGACACTTCAGATATTGTTTGCCATTTACTAGCCTAAATTTGGTTCCATCTAACTCAACTGCGTAATACCTATTGCAACATTAACAAAAAGCCCCCCAGACATGATGCATCTTCTTCCTTCAGATCAGGCTCCACACTTTGTTATGTGCACAACAAAACACACACACACTCAAAACGCTTCATGCTAAACCAAGCACACCAATGGGGACTACCAACTAAGCATAAAGTACATTCTGAGTTTCCCCGATGCTGTCAAAATGCAGGTAATTATTTTTACATTTGAAAAGTTCCCCATTACCAATGCCTGTATGTGCACCATTGATCACAACACAGAGGCAAGTCCCAAAACTCCTGAAGCACTTTTACTTGAAACCACAGGAACAAATGGATAAGACTCTAGTAATTATGTAAATCATTATGGCTACTGGCTCCCGTGACTTATGCTCAAAGATGGATCAGCTTTTACAATGTGAAACTTACATACAATAAACCTACACATGTGGCAAATTAGTTAATACTACAGTAGAACACTATCTATTAAACTTTCTTTATACCCAATTATGAAATGGTTTTAAGTTTATAATGAACACTGAAGAAAAAAATATCTACAACTGTGTCATGAATCTGGCTTCTACTAATGAGTTTTACACTTACCTATGCTCTTGTCCATGCATAATACACATGTGTATTTTTGGCAGGCATCACTGCGATGATTAAAGCGAGTTTGAGTACTCGTCAGTACTTTACTGTTCACATCACACTATTTATATTTACCATCTTTTGCCTCACTCTCTTTTTCAGATAAACCAGGGGTGGGCAATCATTTTTCCCCAAGGGCCACATTAGAACATTAGACTCTAGTGAAGGGCCAGACCAACACTGTGAACTCACTTATGCTCAATAAAAACACATTTCTTTTGCCCATAGTTTAAAGTTTGAACTATAGACAAGGCAATATGTGCAATAAACACTTTAACACCACAGTCACAGCTGCACCCTCCTCAGTTTTAGATCAACTCTTTTTGTTCTAAAACCAGTGAAAAATACTTGGCAAAGTAGTTAGCAAGAGCAACAACAAGAAGGTTGTGAGTTCAAACCCTGGCCGAGTCTGCATGTCCTTCAAGTGTTTCCGTGGGTTCTTTCCAGGTACTCCAGCTTCCTCCCACAGTCCAAACACATGCATGTACAGGTCAACTGGCAATTCTAAAGTGTCCCTAGAGAATGAACGAAGAGTGAATGGTTGTCACTGTCTGTCTCTAAATGTCAACCCTGCGATTAACCTGCCATTGTCCAGGGTGTACCTCTCTTAAGTCCCAAAGTTGCTGGGATAGGCTCCAATCACCCATGACCCCTAACGGGACTAAGCATAAAAAATTGAATGAATGAATATTTGGCGGGCCAGATTAAACAGCGGGTCGCTTAGTTTGCCCACCACTGAGATAAACCATCTGGTCTAGGCTCCAACCCGACCTCTTGCATTGATAGCAGCCAATCAACAACATATGCTTCTGCCTATGTGTCTGGCAAGTACACACCCCACACAGTCAAATCACCAATTCCCGAGAACAAGTCTGTCCCAGCTCACATCACCAGAGACTTTAAACAATCAAGTTTAATTTGGACTATTTTGAAACCACAATTTAGGATGTGTATTGACTATCTCAGGGCATTTTTTCATTGTGAAGAGGAGTGGGCACAGTTTACAAGCAAACTAGCAATCTGCAGGAGTTTAGTTCTAAAAATAGATGTGACAGTGTCTCGACCTCAGTATTCTATAACTGGCCTGTTTTTTTTGTCAGGTAGTATCTTTTGTTCTTTCTAGGGGGTATTTTGAGGTACTCCTGGGACATGGGGGGAGCATATGGTGCTTCTGAGATAAAGAAATTTGGAAACAAATGTCAATTTGAACACAAACACTACTAACAATGCACATCGACAATATTTAGTCCAAAGCTAAATGTGGATAAGTTGCAATTTCCTTAAATCTTCTTCAGTGACATTATAGCCAGTACATTTTCTGGCACAAGCTGAAATGCACCTACAGAACCCTTCAGCCTAAAAAAGTGAGAAAATAAACAAAACTGCTTGATGACTAGAGGGAAAATGGGCAACTATGAAAGTGCTGAACACAAGCCCACACCACCTTGGTCCTCCCAGCATTTTCCTAGACAGGAAGATGGATGTCCCCAACTCTATTAATAAGTACACTCCACTTACATGGCGCCAAAACTGCTAACATTGCAGCTGCCCCCTGACGCTACCTGGAACAACCACCGCCCACAATGTCGCCCACTTCTCGTGTGCTAAGAACATTGTATAAAGCAACAATGGGGGAAAAAAATGATTACCCTGTCCACTCTACCATTTGACTCTCTTTTACCTTTGGTCTCTGAACCTTAAGAGTCCTGAAGGTTTGGGATGGAAATTGAAAATACATATAAAGTTGGTAAAAGACTAAATATCTAAATGTGCAAAGGCATCAGTGAACGAATATTATTGTTCCTAATGAGGTGTGACAGCTCAGTATAAACGGGAATATGAAGTGAAGCATGCTTACAAAGGATTAGATAACAACCACTGGGAGAGCTTTTCAGGCTTGGCCTTGTTTCCTCTTTCTCCCAGCGTATAAATGCTCTATGTGCTGTGTCTCTGTTCATGCATGCAGTTACAGTATATGTATCTGAGTGCAAGAGATGGCCAACTGTGTATGAGCCACTACTTTTGCTGTCATGTGAAGTCAAGGCAATGCACTGCATAAAAGAGAGCTTTAAGGTCAGCCCCACCTTTACAATGCTACAGGCTATGATATGCAAACATGGCTGACAGTAGGTGCTTCATCACATGGTGGCAGCTTGACATAGGAGCCTGTTCTCTTGATTAATCCCCTCTGTTAGCTTCCTGCTACAAAATGCAACGCAGCCTCATAGGCATGTTGCACAACGCTCTATTAATCTGTTAACTGGTTTAAAAAAAAAAAAAAACAGACTGCTCCTGACAGGAATATGTATGTTCTCATATATTCTTATTTATATTATTTCAACCTATCCTTAGCTTTAGCTTAAAATAGATACAGGTTTTTCTACTCAATGTGTTGTCAAATTTAAATACACTCAAACAGGAATACCTCTACCACATTTTGCTGACACATTACATTGATAGGACATCCTTACTTAATATCACCTGCTAATTTCACCTCACTTAAACATTTACCATGCACAACTTTCTTCACTTTTTATAAAGCCAGAGATCTGGCTAATGTTGTAGAGGTGTTGATAGGGAGTTGTAATGGGCAATCTACTTTCTCCCAAAAAGAGAGTGGAGCAGGGGCAATAGATTTCTCACCCACATACAATTTCATTTTGATGGCTCTAGAGGGTCGTACCACTGCCACTGCCTTGCCTACTACTCTTCCTCATCATTATTTCACACAGCCATTTGCCCTGCCACGTTTCCTTTAAGATGAGTTTAGCAATCTGTCTTGTCATGCAAATACAGAACTGCAAAAATACAAATACGGGCCTGATGGTTCTTGCATACTTTACACAAGTAGATGAGGAAGTAAATGTGTTGATATATAAAAAAAACTGTCCACTGCCGCAGAAGACTGTCATAAAACATGATGATGGTGCACAGACGTGGTGTTCATGAATGTCATTTAAGGAGGCTAATGGCTGCTGCCTGTTCGAGAAGGAGATCGATACAGTAATAATGAGACAGAGGCGTAGGCATAATCACCACAAGCCCAGTGGTGCTGAAATCCGCACAATCAAATAGAAACTAGTCCTAGAGGGCACAGGGCTGACTGACACATTCAGGAAGATGCTATCACTAAATCTGACTGAGTCTAATGACGTGGCTCTAATGTGAGAGAAGGCTGTTTTTCTTTTTGCAATCACAGAGTTTCTCTTAAGGCCTCAATCATCTGATGTAACAGAAAGCAGATGTTTTGATCTGTCATTGCTTTTGTTATGTAGGGACCCGATAAGGAAATATCCCAGTTTAAGGCAGACTCTTGGCTTACCAACACTAATTAATGTGTGCGCTTAGCATATAATATTAAGTATACTGTAAATGTAAAATTAACATTACTAAAACTCACGCCTGGTGGATTTAAGCAGAATTGAATTAAAGCTAAAAGAATGAGTGATGATTTTTACAACTCCCTCTGGCAGCATTTTACAGGAAGACATTTTGCACTAATGACTTGAATATGAAATAGTGACCCCATCGCACTAAGCACAGTTTGAGTAAATTGAGCTCACTGGTAAAATAACTTCCACCACAGTGAGTGGTAAATCTGCTGTTACATCCTTTTATAGCAGGGGTACTTTCAGTTTGTCAGCCTTGGGACTAGTAATGAGAGATTTTACAGCTCGCCCTTAGATCCAATCTTATTTTAACATATTAGTACAATAGTTTGTGATTACTCAACAACAGCAGGTATGTGACCCAGTTATTTGGAAACTCGTAGAGAAAGAAACACAGCCTTGCAGGATTTTTACAGGATGGGTTTGGGAAATGATGCATGTATAATTTATCACTATACAAATGGTGTTTTCCCACACCACTCAATGGGACAACATATACTGTAGTGTAGAGTGAACACACTGTAAACTGTACAGTGTCTATTACAGTGTGCGGGTGATGGAAAATACATGCTAGTGTGAATCAGGACACATGAGGGAGGTACTGGCTATCAGACCAGTGCACGGTGAGTGTGCATTTGTAAAATCCATCTGTTCTGGACATTACTGGCTAAATAAATAGAGTGAGACCTGATTTGGTGTCAAACAGAGAACTTGGACAAGGGACTGTGCATGTGGTCAGTGTGTGTTGAGTGTGTGTAGTGTTGGATCATCAATTACAGCTTATGGTGTTTATGCACATCCTGGGGAGCGCTTGAGCTGAGAGCCAGGTTTGAGTCACATTGCTGGACAGAAAAAGACAACTGAGCTTTTTTTTAATCTGTTAACATTGTAAATAATCAAATAGACAGTGAAGCTGTAACTCTATGCCCATGTTTCCTACAGCAATATTTTACAGTAGCACCAAAAAATAAAAAAGCCAACATGAAACCAGACCATTTTCAGTTGTCAGTCAAAGACCTTCTCAAAGACAATAGTGTAATTATATGTGAAAGCAATGCAGAAAATAAATTAATTAATTGAATAAACAGACATAACCTATGTAATATAACTCAATATCACAGGGGGTGGACAGGAATGATGAAATGACCTCAGTTTACTTGGACGGATGGATGGATGGAAGGATGGAAGGATGGATGGATGGATGCTGATCAACCCAAAGGTGTGTGTGTGTGTGTGTGTGTGTGTGTGTGTGTGTGTGTGTGTGTGTGTGTGTGTGTGTGTGTGTGTGTGTGTGTGTGTGTGTGTGTGTGTGTGTGTGTGTGTGTGTGTGTGTAATTAATCTGTTTCAAGCTATATAAACATATCTAGATCAGGTTTTGAGTTTTGTTGAGGTTAGGTTTTGTTAAAAGCTTGAACTTAATGTATTGTGCTTCTTTACCATAATCTTTCACTGCTAAAGGTGATAATTTCTAAATTTACATATTACTGAAGTAAGATAACAATTTGAAATGCAATTTTTGTATCAATTATTCTAAAACAAGTTCACTTTTTATTAATAATAAAAAATATTAAGTACTATTTGACAACTTAGACTCTTTGACAAGTCACTTCTCTTCCAATAAAACTAATTTCTAACAAACTGTCTCTGTTGCTGTTTGATACATGACACTAAAAATAAGTTTACTACGTTTACATCAGTAACAGAATGATAAGAGGAAAAGGAAATAAATTTAAAAAGGACAGTTGCCTGAGGATAAAGTATTTTTAAGCTTCTCAAAACAAAAACACAATTGTTCACATGTTCAAATCAATTAGTGGTGTGGTAGTCAGTTAATAAAGAGCTATGGCAATCACACTGCCTTGTGTCCAAATCATTGAACAAATACTGTTATTCCTAATTCCTCAAAAAGCAATCAGAAATAATCAATTGCAGTCTGCCACTCAGTGTGTATTTCTCACCATAACACCATCACTTACTCACCCTTCTCTGTTTTCATCTTCATCTGCATTAGAGAGGAGCTGCGAGCCAGCCAGCGACACATCCAGAGCAGTAAGGGGCAGATCTCGGTAGCCAAAACTCACCAGCTGGACCGGAGGAGCCAAGCACTGGTTCTCATCCTCCATTGGCTGTGAGATGATCTCTAAGTCCGACAGACCTGCCTGCTCCATTTCCCTGGTTCACACCAACAGCAGATATAACAGCAGGAGACAAACAGAGGACATATAAGTGAAGCACAGAACAATAAATATTTTACTTTTTTTAATTATTCACTCTACCCTACTATACTATGTGGTGTTGTTGCTGGCTTTATCGAACCAGAACCCTCAGCTTCTGACTGGGATAGTGTGAAGCTACCTGGGACTCAGCACCTACAAATCTTCACTTGGCGTCTTTTTCACAAGAGAGGGAGAGGAGGTAGAGTAGACAGTAGTCTTTTGTGATGAAGATGGAGCTGAGCCACAAAGCAAATCTTTCAATTTGCCAAGGGTCATGACCTCTGGGCCTGAGCCAAAAGAACAACATTGCTGATACATGTGACAGCATTTATCCTAGTTATGATTGATAAAAAATATTAACAGACCAGTCACAATAACAGCCTTGCATTCCTTTGCCTTTAAACCAGACCTAACACTTGCATCTCTAAATACCATCAACGTTGCTGATTTGTAGGCCGTGAACAACGTAAAGCAACGTATTCACAAGCCCCAGTTGTGCAAAAGCTGGGCCATCTCAGTGGAGCGTGGAGGTGGAAACAAATGCTGAGTGCAGCTGCAGACTGACTGTGTGTGTGCCCTGTGGTGCGTATTTTTAGACCAGAGCAGATGCTGGTATATCATGTCTGCTGTGACGTCATTGCCTCTCCCATTGTCAGCTGAGTGGATTCCCACTCTCCTTCAAACGTCAAAAGAAGACAGGAAAAGAGGACAGGAAGAGGAACTGAAGGCTGATGAAGGGAAAATAGAAGGGTGAATTTATGGCATTATACATGAAAGCCAGTGTGATCGTGTGCAAAGATATAAACAACGAAGTACACAAAACTGATTAAAAAGTGCAATGCAGGATGTGGTTCAAGATGATTGGGTAGAGCTATGAAAAACAAAATGTTAAGGTTATATATACGTAAATAAACAAGACAAAGAAAAAAAATACTATGGTTCAATAAAAAAGGAAAAAGGAATACAAATATTAAAGAAAACTATCAAGGTAATCAAGGTATCCCTTTCACACTAATGTGACACAGAGAGACTGCATGTCCAAAGAGTAAAAATAGAGTAAATAAAAAATATATATGAAAAAAACAAAAACAAACAGAGACACAATCTGAAAGACCCCAGAGCTTGAGGAAAGTGTTCATATTGTAGAAAAATGGACAGGACAGAGCACAAAGATAACAAATAACTCCACATAACCAAACTCACACTGACCCCATCCACATTTAGACATAAACCTATTAAAATAGACATTGATAACGTCAAAACGCTAAAGGACTTTTGATGCAATCTGCGATGACCTCAGTCGTTGATGGACATATTAGTCTTTGTGAATGTCGGGCTTTTGTAAGTATAGATTCATGAGGCACCTTCATTTTGAACTTTCCTTTAAAAACACTGATTCTCTAAATACAATGCTGTCCATTTCAATGATAATGTGTATTTAGACACAAAATATATATACAAACACACATAAATACATAAACAATTACAATATAAATGGTTTCAGTATTTGCTACTGTATATTTATACTATATTTATACTTAATACTTTTTCAAAGGTACACCCACAAACACATACTCACAGGTTCTGTTGACTGATGTCAAATGCAACTATTAGAGTGAAGGAGAATGATATGGTATCTAATAACACAATGACTAAAATAAGTACCAGCCAATTTCTGTGCTTTTTGATATGAAGGACCTAAACAAAGGTCTATTTTACAGTGAATAAAGGAGGCCTTGTTTGTCTTGGCAAAAGACTCATTCCCACTCTAGATGTATCGTATTATGCCCCAGTAGTTGGCCTGATAGATGCTGTTTTCACAACGCTTCTCCTACACATAACACCTCATCTATACCACCTCTCATCCACAGAGCAGCAGGAGATCTGGCCGTTTTCCCAAACAATCAGGACTGCAGTCATAACTACTCATGACAGACACAAGCTGTCCACAGCCCACCGGCACACAGCTTGCAGAAATCTACCTGTTGCCCTGTCTGGTTGATGCTCAAGATAGGAGAAGTTGCTAACCTCATCCAGAGATGTAAACAGAGTTACAACCTAAAGGTTTGTGAAGAATGATGACGTATGGAAGTCTGGTTACTCTTTAATGAATTGATTTAAATCCAAGAAAACCACATTGATGCAACTCCAGGGAGTCATGAATAAGCAGCAGGTATATTAGGAAAAAGCAGCAGGTATATTAGGAAAAAGCAGAAGGTATATTAGGAAAAAGCAGCAGGTATATTAGGAAAAAGCAGCAGGTATATAAAACACATGAAGAAAAGCATTCTTATTTTTTATTTTTCAAATGCCTTTTTGGAAATTTTTATCAAAAAATCAAAAGCTGCACTTCTTCAGAACAATAAGTAAAACAATAACAATTTCAGACTACTAAATTGTGATTGATTGATTGTTCAATGAACCAAATCATTTTGTAGTTTTAACATAGCTTTAGTATTTTGACGGACCTTTGTCAAAAAAAACGAACCACATTGTTCTTATTTAGCAAAAAAAAAAAAAACAGCATTCACAAACTCTGAAAATTATCATTTCATTGGGAGACTAACAAGTCTACAACTGCAGACGAAGATGGGATTTTCAGGAAGAGAAGAATTCCCTGGGGGTGGCAGATAAAATTAAATAGTAGAGTGCGTCGTGAGCCAGGTAGGAAAGGTCAGTATGTGACAAAAGTTGCTTAAGGGATTTCAGTGACCAAATCAAAAGGTCATATAAGTAACAAGGAGCCAGTGGAACAGAAATATGTAGAGTCTCTCTCATGACTGCATAGGCTACAATTAATATTCCAAACATGGTAATGATTTGTTACGGTTATTTTTTTTTTAAAGCAAAAAAGGGACAAGCTGCCATGAGCACGCAATACATTGGTGATTATGTGTGATTCTTTTTAATTTTATTATAAGATGGTATTATAGCACATTTCTAAAGAGAGGGCTTTAGAAATAAATAAACCAGGCAGAGAAAGTAGCACAATAGAGGCTAACCACAGTATTTCAAATTTTTCCTATGGTCATGTTGTCACAACTTGGGATAATGTGAAATATTGAGGAGAGTCACATTATTTTTCTGAGCAACACTCCTAAATGAAACATGACTCTTTTAACTATCCAAACTAATATGCAGAAAGCTCACAAGTGATCATACTGCAGATTTACAGCCGTTAAAGTGTGTCTTTGTGTCCTATCAGTTTGTTAGCATTAAGAACTGAGTAACTACAGCTGAAAACAGGTTAATTTATGGGCAGTACATAAAGAATGTGTTGCATCTATCAACTTTGAAATGGAAAGCCCATGGCAGTTTTGCAGTTCTAGTCACAAAAATGTATTTCCGTCCAAGCACATTTTATTCCATGCTCCACTCATTACACTGGTGGACAGCAAGGTTAGCACACACATGTGAGATTAGACTGTCAGACCAGAATGCCCTAGGATCCTAAACACACCCAGGCCTGAGCAGAAGATGGACATAGGAAGCAGATGTTGACTGCTCCCACCAGCTGCTGAGGAGAACTCGGAAGAAGCTGGACATCATTGTGTATTAGTGTTACATTCTATGAAGGCTTTGAGATCCACAGAGAAAATCTGTTCGGTTATTCCCGTCTTGGAATATGCTTCATAAGGTAAACATGTATGTAACATTTTCGGGTCAAATTTTCTACAAATCTTTGTGTTTGTTATTAAATTGATCATATACATTATTATTAATAATATTGTTTCAGTGGAGTGTTATATTAATAGTTGTGAGGCATCGGTAAAATCAACAATATGTACAGGTAATATGCTACATCCAAGTTAACTTCCAGAAAACTTTCATAATTTGGTGCCAGAGGATATTAATGAAGTCTGCCAGGCACATTAGCTTATTAATAACATCACAGATTAAACTATGATGAATTGGTGGACTACACAATGGAGTGTTCTGGCCCTGGTGTGACCAGTCTCTTATCTGACCTTTACAGATTGGAGCTGTAGAAGACACAGTAGACACAGAGACCCTCAGGGCCACAACTAAAGAAGAACATGTACATAAGCCTTCTTCATAATGAAGCCACCTCAAGCCTTTTTACATTGTGGCAGTATCCAGTATAGATTATTTTATTTTCCGCAGACACTTGAGGGAATATAGTTCTAAAAAACTATTTAAACTATGGCTCATTAAAGCATAATGAATAGAAAATGTGCGACAAGTTCAAATTAAACATAATGGTGATATAGAATTTAAGGGATCTAAAGACCTATCTCTTAGGTTATTTTTGATCCATTAAAAACATTAGACAAGATCTGCTTATGTTGTTTATCCAAATCAGATAAACTGATTTTGCTCAAGTGTTGGATTTAAACATTTTCTCAATATTTCAATATTTATTTTGTGATGGATTATCTTTAACTTTTGCTAGCAGGATACAGCACTGCTACAGGAGACAGCTGAGCAGTCTTTAGGTCTGTATGAGACTAAGAGCAGAACTGTCTCTCTTAAAAGCACAAATGGAGCAACGATTTAGGGCTATTCATCTGGGTCAAAGAGACTAACTGGCTAATTAAGATTAGACAAATTGGAAAGGCATGCTATGCCAGCAAAATCAAGGTATTGACACTAACTAATGATTTTCTGCATTTTCCTTTACCTATAGGTTTATCTTTTACTTTACACACACCCAAAGGCATCACCAGTAATGCATAAGCTACACACAAATTCATAAAAAAACCCAAAAGAAACAGTTGGTTTGTGGAAAAATGCATATATTCATTGCAGAGGAAAGATAATGAGCATGACCTGTGTCTAAGGATGCTCTATAGTTGAGACCACTGCAGGTGTGCATCATCATGTCAGTGTGTCCCTCTGTTTAGCATTCAGGGAGATGAGGGTCACAGGCACCTTGCCAGTAGCTGCGTTTTAAGTGGCATTAGTACAGAAACAGAGACACTGGATCAAACAGAATATCAGCTATGCTATGTTTGTCTGACCAAACCTTTAAGAGCCACATACTGTAGGGTTTAGACAGCCTCTAAATAGTGATAGACCAATGCTAAACAGTAAACTGTACTTACTCAGCATTAGCCATGATGCTGCAGGGTAATGGAGAGGAGAGAGATGTTGTCACCAAGTCCTGACTTAGTGCTGAAAGCCACCTTTTCATCTGACGGACGCTTTCATGTTGAACCTGTGAAGAACACTGTAATTTGCACAACTTGAGACATAACCTACAAAAGGCTTGTACATACAGTAGTAGGCTATAGTAAACTTGTTCTACGTGTCAAAAGGTTATGCTTAAATTATATAACAATTTGCCACGCTTGATTGCACGTAGGCTATAGGCTACAATACGAGTTTGTTACCTGGAAAACAAAGTTCAACTAAAACACACGGTAAACTTCACTTGATTCTTGCGAAGAAAGTTAGAATTAGAGCATGGCGTATAAAAGACTGCTAAAAATTGCTATAGCTATTTAACATTTAACTTTGCAAGTCTTTCGGAGGAGAGAACTAGGACTAAAAGCGGTTTAAGACGCTGCGCTCTACATAAAGAATAAATCGTTTGTGGACATACCTGTGCGAGATTTACACTGATGGCGGGTAATTGTGGCTCGGGTTGGGAGCCAGTAATGAGTCCCTCGATGGTGATGAGTGAAGCAGCAGTAGACTCGTGTAGATGAGTGTGGGCTGCAGCTATCCCTAGCACTTTTGCATTGGATGAACACCACTCCTGCCGCTGCCCCCACATGCGCTGCTTGGATATTAGCGCAAAAACCAAAGCGATGCTCCTCCAGCTCCGCAAGAAACATCGTCACTCGGGAAGATCATATTAGCTTTTCCGCGTTTCTCACAGCGATCATATCATTGTCGCTTTCCTGCTGGGCTGGCGAGGGTGATGTGTGTGCAGTCCGCTCCTCAGCAGAGGGTTTCCCCGGCGAGCGCAGCGGGGAACCCTGGGAAAGGAGCTGTCCAAGCGCTGAAAGGAGCCCGACAAAGCCTTAGCTTAGTGTCGACTCTTCTCCATAACAGCCGCGCAACACACAGCGCCACTTTGATCCAAAAACGCCATCACAACATTTTCGTGTAGGAGACTGACAATCGCCAACGATTTGTGTGACATTTGCATCGCTCCGGTCACGACATAGCAATCTAAAAATGTTGTCCGTAGGGTGGACGTGCGTGTATCGGTGTGCGCGTGAGAGAGAGAGCCTATGAATAATTTTCTCAGTTCCAGATTGAGGCCAATTTGAGAGCGGATTATCGCACAGATGATTTTATTAGCTTTACGCCTGGTAGGTCGTCCTTCTCGGTGTCATGAGCGGTTTTATGCTTTCCCAAAATAAAGATACTATGGGAATATAAATTACCTTTACAGCAATTGGCTTAACCGTTTGTCATTCACCGGGATTAGCCAGTCGATGGTTAAAGCGCACATCAATCAATCTCAAGACCATCTTCCCCATAAACACGCCTGTACGTGGGCTGGAGATGTAATAGGCTGAGGTTCACATTTCAGGGAGTGCGCAAACAATGTGTGCGCTGAATAAAAGTGTAAGACTCAGAGATTAGGTTTAGGGATGCTGCTCTAATACTGCCAGTAGGTGGAAAGAAAGGCAAAGACAAGCACATGTTAGCTTATTGAACGTTTGGGATTTATTACAAGTCTGAGAATATGAGCAAGATTACAACTGATTTGGCACGTTCTTAAAAAGTGCAGGAATACACAAACATCTTTTTTTTTTTCAAACCTTAAAACAAGTTTAAGACTAACTATAAGCCAGGCCAAAATAAAGCACAAAAAACATTGCTTTGTGACGGAAGAGGGCATGTGTAAATATCTTATTACACAGAGGGCTTACGCTCAAATGACTTGGAACAGTTCAGGAGCTGATGCATGTCTTGAGGAACTGTAACTCTTGCTTTATACAAAGAAAAATGCAATCATCAAACACACAGACTATAATGTACTTTGCCATGACGATATTATTTTGGAGAACAAACAAAAACTTAAAACAGTAACAATGGAAAATTTCAACTTATTAAACAAAAATATAGGCTATGGACTTAAATTATTGTACAAATGCTTATATGTGCAATCAGCTAATTAAGGCTTGTACATCTATGTTTATGTAACACAAGCAATCTCCACCATTTGTGACATAAGGAATATATAGTGGCATGTTTAACCTCAAAACACCCCCCAAACACTTTTTTCTGCCTCTAAAACACCCCCAAATTTCCAACAGTACACTAACCAACTATATTTGAAATAAAGGCATTGCATAATTCTTACAGAAATCCCAAAAGAACAATGCTTAACAGTATATAGGGTAACCAGGTAGATTCTTCCACCTGTAGGAGTGTAAAACATAGTCTACAAGAGAATATAATCAAGGTGTTTTGATTTTGTGGAAGAAGGCTCACACTCCACCTTGCATTAATTAAAAGTGCTGCTGTTTAATCTATAGCTTGGGGAAACAATGTGTAACACACCAGGTTATATATGCTGTAATTGTATGTGGAGTTTGGGTAATCATTATATAGTATATCACAATTGGGCGTCAAACAGAATGTTGCATGTATTTTAGGCCCCTTGATAGCTCACTAGCTGTTATATTTCTTGGTCTTGCTATGAACTTGTCTCCAGTTTCATGAGAGGAAACCCACATTCAGAGTTTATTGTTCCTGACAGCTGTTCCAAACAGCATGTATATTCATTTTAACAGTAGGCCAGCCTGTTAACCTAGATGGACCAATGTCATGACTGTTGTGTACTCATGCTGCAGCCCTTCTGTGTCAGTGTCGCACAGTGTGAAGTCATCCTTGATGATTCGGTCACAACCAATTTCTCCATTGCCAAACAGGCCAAAAAGTGGTGTATTAGGAAACACCTTACGAAAGGCATCTGCCTCCACATTGCTCTGGTTATTGTAGTAATTCTGGCCTCTCCCCAGACAGGCAAACATGAAACCAATGGTGTTCCTTTCTGGAATTCTTGCTGCCTTAAGCCGCCGAATGGTGACTTCAGCTGATTGTGGGGTGCTTATGTCTTGGTCCAAGAGCACAGAAGCCCCCTGCACCTTAGAGCCGCTCAAAGTAAGACCCACAACACCATAGGCTCCCTGGCAACAGCTAGAATTAGAAAAAACACAGCAAAGCTTGTTACCATTCATTTTGTTTTCTACAATTTTTGCTATTATCTTAATAAAAACGTATCTACATACCAATGTCTTGGAGGAGAGAAGACACTTTCTACCAGTCCTCCAGCAACAAGAGCTTTGCTCCCTGCTAGTGGTCCCAAGAACTGGTTAATAAAGCGTGCTCCTCCAGATTTATATGCTTCGTAGAAAAACATTAGTACCACACGCAGCTCTGGGTTATCAATTAGTCCTAAAACGGGAGTAAAACTGAAGAGTTCAACATACTAAAAGATTAAATAAGTTCCACATTTATGTATTATATCAATTATACAATTACCTGCTTCTTTCATCGCTGCTGAGGAGATGGTCTTCTTGCAAAAATGAAAGTGCTTTAACTGGACACCTTCAACACTGGGGAACATAAGTGCAAAGCCTGCCTCCCCTTCCTGGTATTCTACAGGAGGTGTGGCGCAGGAGCCATGGGGAGTTACTGCACATGGAATCATAAAAAACAATATTATTGGTGTACTAACATATATAAATATGTTAATATATGTTCTCAAATATTGTCACATCCATTTTTCTGAACGTATATTTACATAATGTATGTCAGCATCTAGTGACCAGAGGAGATATTGCACTTTACTTTGTTGAAAACAGTCACAGGTTTTCAACAAGACAGGCAGTAGGAGGTGATCTAAAACTTCCTCACACCTGGACTAATGCTCTAAAGTCCACAGTGCACAATGTAGAGCCAAATTGAACTGAAATCAGCTCCCAGTCACCACACAAAGTACAAAACAAATTAACACGCAATAGAATGCTAACAGTTATTGCAGATGACCATGCCAAAGCCATTATTATTTTCAATTTTTTTCTAATTATAATTTAAATGTGTTGCTTATTTCTTTAAATCTGTCTGTTACCATTATAACTGTACATTTGTTATTGTGCATTTTATGTTGTATTTTTGACAAGCGTAACCTAAGAAAAATTAGTAGCCATTAAATGGGCAGCTAATGAGGATCCTAAAAACTACAAACACAACAAACTTTACTATGTAAAATTACAAACAGCTAAGGCAGCCATTAAATCTGAAAGATGATGGAACCCGATAAGCCATCACTGTGCAAAGAGAACATGTCTGATGGAGAGGACCCAGAGGGTTGTGATTATATCTGAGCACACAAGGGATTCTATCAGAGAGAGGCAGAAAAGAGCAAGGCACCAGTGGTGTTTCACAACAAGATGCTGGAAACAGCTTAGATTGCTAGCACAGCATTCTGAAAAGGCAAATCCAACGTGTTTAAAAAACCAAAAAATAAATAATAAAATACTCAATGAGGTCACTTACACACAATGCCTGGGGCGGCAATCCCCATGATATCACAACCTTTTGGGAAGAGTAGATTTAGGTCTTCAACAGGGTCTGGACCGTGACGGCTCCTTTTTGCTTCAGAGAAGACATGACACAAATGTGACTAAAGGTTTTTGTAAACAGTATAATGTAAAGTACGAACATCCATTGAATAAGCAACCAACAGAATGACTTGGTATGTTGAACTGACAAACAGGAAGTAACTTAACTATATTTAGTTTTAATTTGGGTCTTAGCTTCAATTTTTGTTGTGACCCAAAACAATCATGTTTATTGTTTTAGAAATGTTTAATACTAAGTTGTTTACCAGTTCCTCATAAACATCATGTCCCAACAAAGTACCACAATAATAAATACCTTTATTCTGTCCATAACACAAGTCTTGTCCATTGAAGGTTTCACAGTCTACCATGGCCAGGACTGTTTTGGGCAGCAGGAACACATTCTGTGAATAATAAAAAGCAAACAGCGCATCACACTGCGATTATGGGATCCGTCTACTACTACTCTCATTGTCTAATACGACCAAAATAATAAAAGTGTGAAATAATCTCAAACATATACCTCCACCTCCTTAGCCAGTGTGCTGAAGAGAGCATGAACACCTTTGTTGCAAGGACCACAGGCTGAGACCCAGGTCAACTGCTGCTGAGTTCTCAGGACTCGACGGGCACAGTTCCTCCATAATCTGCAAACACTGGACCCAGCCACAAGATACATAACTCAACTTCCTCATGGGAAGATCACGAGTAAAATGATTTTAAATTTATAATTTTTGCTGGACGCCTAAACTGTAATAACTGCATCGTGCCGATCGTATACGCCTCAGAAAATTACTTTCACTTTAATACACGAATGTAGCATAAAACGTCTTTAGCATAAGTCAGTGTTACCTTGCGAGTTGGAGAAGAGATTTGGTTGGTACAAACGTAAGAATTTTCTCCACTACTTCTGCAACATTACTAAGTACGTATTCTGCCTTGCAGTCTTGTACCGGCACAGAAGAATCTTGATTTTCTCCCATAACTCAAGTCGTGTTGTTCTAACACGGCTGCCACAGCCCAGCTACAAACTTTCACCCCGGATGTTATGCGTCTGGTTGACGCGCTGCCCTCTACTGACGAGGAGGTATTCCTACAAGGACTGACGATACATTTTTTGGGGTAAATTTATCTTAGTATCATAAGTTAGGGACAAAAAAATAAAATAAAGACACAAAGCACAATTTAGGCGTAAATGAGACGTTCACCACATAATAACTAAACATTTATTCATGACCTTTACACATTAAAATAGGAGACAAAAAAAAAAAAAAAGTTAAAGAGTTCTGTAGAGAAAAGATGTATATTGAGTAGTAGTAGGTAGCAGTAACACTTTAACTTAGGTTACAGCTAAATTGGTGTGAATACCATTCGCTTACTTTCTCAATGAGTATGTTCAACACAACCTTGAAAAAATTAAAAAAAGGAAAAAATATATAAACAAAAATTATTTTAAATAACCTTGGCTTAATGTATGGCTTTATTAACAACTGTTATGAGCATTATTTTTCCCAAACTCTGCAAAATCTCCCAAAATATACATATAAACAAACACGTACCGTGAGTATTACCTGCTACATCATTACAGTGGGTCAACCATTACTGCTACCTTGTGTTTTTTTTTTCCTCTGTTTACAAGATTGACAAATACACAAGGTCCCATGTTCCCTTCAGCAGCTGTACAGTACATAGGAAGCAGTCACAGTTGAAGACAGGGAAATGATGTGGGAAGAGGGACAAGAGCCTCAGTCAAATGTTACACATCTCCATTAGAGTCTGATCCAGCATCTGCTTAATGCTCAGGTTGTCTTCTTGAGCGCGTTTGAGTTTATCTGTTAATATAGCATTGAGTGTGTTAAGATTGTCAGACAACAAGACAGGATAAAAGCAGACAAAACATCAGTCAAGTATAATACAGTGTTGGTTAGATTGTATTGTTACAAATCTTCTGAATGTGAGGGATTGTAGTTTAAGATTGCATTTCTGAATTACAGGTATTAGTTCAAATTTAAAGTACAAATTACAAACTCCCTGATACAGTTTATTCTAAGTATTGATTTTATTTTATTTTTTACATTAACTATTATCAAGGCTGTAGCAACTACGGTCAATTACAGAGCAAATGGCTAGGTTGATATTTTTTATGCTATAAACATCCAGCCACTTTTGGTCCAAGCGATGGAAGATGGGACAAAATGCAAAACTAGACCGGTGGTACATTCCCAACTCCACCCTTGTCCTGTATGTTGTTTTTTTAAATTATTATTTATAATTTAACACAAATAGTCTGCAAATAAAAAGGTTGAGTTTGTTTTGACAACACTGTGTTCCAATAAACACACGTGGTTTAGCACATAAAGCTGACACCAATGACATGGTTTTATTCTTAAGTTCTGGTCAGGGTTATAAATTGCTGAAAAGCTAGCTACTTTACCATCATTGGACATTAAAGATTTAATAACTTTGAAAATTCTGTTCCGATTTAAGGCTTGGGTGATTGGTTTACCCACTTTGTTGCATTAGTCCTGATGCAACAAAGATGCTACAGCCCAGATAATAACCAAGATATAAGATGTCTGACCTTCCAGTAGTATGAGCATGCATTTTGTGAATTTTACAGCTTCATGTTTTGTGTACATGACATAGGTTAAAGACAGTAACTGTGAGACCATATGGGAATTGAGGGTTTACGCCTCATTTAAGGCTACTCTGAGCTCATTGCTGAGAAGACGATTTTTCTCAAGCTGCTTGTATAGATGGTCTTGACAGTCAGAAAGCAAGAGAGAGAAAAGGGAAAGAGACAAGGAAGGTTAGTATAAGACAAAAGATGCTGCTTATAAGAAAGAAATGTGTTATTGCACATGAATGTTAAGGCTGTCATCTGCTTAAGCAAATACCCTTTTTCAAAAACAAGTGAACCCATCAAATACTGGCTATTTTCTTCAAGCATTCGTTTTTTGTTAAAACACTTAAGACCATCTGAATCTGTTGCGATTTTATAAAAAAAAAAAAAAAAGAACATTACTCTTCAAGAGCTTTAGTTAAACTGAGCTGTATTGCTGTACAAGACAGGTCTCACAGCTCAAGTAGAATACACCTATGAGAATACTTTGAAAGGCATGACATTCAAATTCATGATGCCCTGTAGTAAACTCTAAACTCTGAATATACCATGTAACAGCCCTCTCAAACAGAAAAAGGAAGCAGTGAATAGTAGAGGAGCTTCAGAGTTTATTCAAAAGCTACCCCACAAAAATAAATTAAACACAAATGAAGACAAAAAAAAAATAATGGGACAAATGAAAATGAAGAAACATGGCAGGAGAAAATGGATAGGACTGACATAGATGGAAAAAAGTGTTTATTTTACAGAAAGCAGTTTGGCTCAAAGATGTGTATGAGAGGTAAACACATAGAGAGCGGCAGCCATCGCCCAATGTGCTGTAATTACAGGGCAGTGCAGAAGTACAGAGACGGAGGAGAAAGCAAGTTGGGTGGAGCTGTGCACAAAAGAGGTGATGATGATGCTCAACCAGCAGCTGGCTTCTGTGTTGTGCAAGTAAAGATTTAGCTGTGAAGACAAGAAAATAACGTTGGAAGGAGCAAAGGAAAATGAGAGGAAAGGCGAGCAAACTGAAAGGAAAAACTGCAGAACACAACCAAGAAATATGAGCAAGTACGAGAAGAAATCTGTAAATGTCTGGATATCAGAGGAAATGGGTAGTACTAGAAAAACTAGTAAATAAATAAAGCTGTTGTCTAAATCTAACACCAAGGAATTAGTTGAAGGAAATAAAGTCAATTTATGTTAGCCATGCATTAACAATAAATAAATAAAATAAAACTTAATCCTACACAATTTACTAAAAGTCACTTCACTCAAACACATGAGAAAGCAATTGCACACTCTGAGGAGCTGTTAGGGGGCTATTAGGAACAAAAACAAGCATGTGGTCAATTACATGGAAGTCATGTCGTTGAGGGCGTGGTCCAGCTCCTCGCTGATGGCCTTGTACTTGAGTTTCTGGGCATAAAGCTCATCTATTGTGTGTTTAAAATAATGGGGTGGCAAGGAATTGGAGATAAAAGGACAAGACAAAAGAAAATAACAGTCAGAAAAACATAAGTCAAAAAGGAAAATACAAAATACAAATGGAGAAAAAGCAAGACAGAAATAGGAAGGGCACATGGAGCAGCTGCTCATGGTTGTGTCAGATTCCAGAGGAGTCACAAAGAAGCAAGCTCACATGTTCCATAAACCTGCGACGTGTGCTCGGAACTACGCGGTCGTGAACTGAAACCTCAACAGAATGCCAAACGGCACTTTGGTGAGAAATACTGTAGCTAATATAAATTATATTCAAGCTGAACTGTGTATTAATGCTTTTTGCTCCTGTATGCTCCTTAGACGACTTTACAGATACCTACAGCTGTTTGTACAACTGATTACTTTTATAATTATACTTTCATAAGAAATTAGAACAAGCTCTTCTGAAGAGTATTAAATATAACCACATTACTCTACGAATTAGGTGTCAGTAAACCAGCCCATATTTCTAGGGTTAACTGGTACAAACTAAATTTTATTATGTTTTTTTTTTTTAATTAAGAGGAAAAGACTCATACCCTCCAGATCGTCAATAGTCTTCTCAAGTTTGGCGACTGATCTCTCAGCAAACTCAGCACGAGTCTCAGCCTGAGTGAAGAAACAGATAAAAAGTAATTTAAGAGTAAGTAATTTCCTCCATCTTTATATTACTTTTACTAGTATTAGTGAATTTAAAAAAAAAAAAAAAAAACCTTTACAGATAAAGTTTTATTCAACAATGTCAGGAGCTTACCTCCTTCAGCTTGTCTGTCAGGACCTTGATCTCCTCCTCGTACTTGTCCTCCTTCTGTGAGTACTGTTGTATAAAATAAATAAGTAAAGTTTTGAAGTTCAGCCAAAATGTCACATTTTAGAATTTAAAAAAGGTTTTTCTTTGGTTTCATTCTCATACCTTCTCAGCCTGTGCCTCCAGAGACTTCAGGTTGTTCTGCACGGTCTTCAGCTCCTCCTCAAGCTCAGAGCATTTGCTGTAGGTTTATGGTCACATAAAACAGTATGAGACACCAAAAACATGCAAGGAAGAAAAGCCCCATGCTGAATTAAAGTATTACCCCTCAGACAGCTCAGCGCGCTCCTCTGTACGTTCCAAGTCACTCTCAATAATCACCAGCTTACGCGCCACCTGAAGTCACAAAAAAGTAAAAGCTAATAGTTCAATAATAAAATATGACAGCTGTTGCACTGAAGTCAAAGACTAAATATAGAGCACTGAGTTCAAAGCTAACAGTCTTGCACAGCTGAGAATACTCGCCTCCTCATATTTACGATCAGCCTCTTCAGCAATGTGTTTGGCTTCCTTCAGCTGGATCTCCTGCAGTTCCATCTTCTCCTCATCCTTCATTGCCCTGTTCTCAATGACCTTCATGCCTCTGTTTGAAAGAAATGATGAGAGTGCTAAATAACGTGCAATATTCACTCATTAGCAAACACAAAAAACCAAAGACAAAAAAAACAAACAAAAAAGGCATTGCAGTGAATCTGCGGTGCTATTAATGCAACAATAATTTAAGGATAGAATACAGAGTTAGAATGGACCATGGGACGTCCAGGATTTAAGATACCCACCTTTCGCTCTCATCAGCAGCCTTCTCAGCCTCCTCCAGCTTGGTCAGGGCTGTCGCCAGACGCTCCTGAGCACGGTCCAACTCCTCCTCAACCAGTTGGATACGTCTGTTCAGGGAAGCTACATCACCCTCAGCCTAAGTGAACAATGTATCAAAATCATATTAGCTCAAACCAGATGCAGTACAGTTTTTACTATACATTTGGTTTGTAACTTTAAATATCAACCACTGAGTGTCGTCGTTTATGACTTTGCTTGCAGTGCAAATTAATATTTGAGCATCTTTTCCCTGACCGCTCAGTACTACAGTGCTCAAATATTACATCCAATAGTCAAATATGTCCATAACTGCTATTCTGGACAAAGTTGTAGCTACTAGCAAGTGGCATGGGTGTAGCACAGAGGATTTGTCTGAGATGAGCCCGGTGTCTCTGTAGATTAGCGTAACCTGTTATGTTGCAGTTTGTTTATTCTAGACGCTCTGGGTGGTGCCTCTTCATCTGGTCATTATTTATGCACATCCAACAATGGGATCATTTTAAAGTCTACCTGTTCCCTGGTTGTACAAAGCATAGATATATAAGCAGGCCTAGTAGCCACGCTTTTTGACCAGATTTACGCCTAATGCCGTCGGCAGCCTAATTGCCTTAAATTATTAGCAGTGGCTTACTGCTTCCCTCGCGCTCCTCTCGGCATTTAGCTCCCGTTGTAGTAACGATGCCCGCTCCTCCGCCACATCGGCCTGCTCCTGTAACGACTTGATTTTCTTCTTTACAGCTTCCAAAGAGCTCCCACCGGCCATTTTTGCTATTTTTGTTACGGCTAAGCTAGTTTGCTTCGGCTCAACGCAGGGCACCTCTTCACGGACGACACACACTTGAAGATGCGGCGCCTTTGATCCCTGCCCCCACCCTCTTTAATCAAGCCTTGATGAGGATTAGAACGTGCCATCAACCCGGAAGTAACCGATTCCAAACATCAATATATATATATTTTTCTACGAATAAAATAAACACTCATTAAAGTGTTTTGCCATGTTTATTCTATATACTTTTTTTGTTGTTGCATTTGGGTATCTATAAGAAAAACGTTTTTTTCTGTACATCCCTTGTTGGTAAATTGGGCACACCCAATTCAATCACAGTTCCGCCTCTCAGAGCGTAGCATGCCTACTGTGTCAGTAGTCCCACACTGTTTACATGCTACATCTATTTATCTTATAGGCCTACTTTAAGAATTATGATTATTCAGTAATGTTTATCATCTTACATAATTATGAATAATATTGTATTCAAAATTAAATTACGCAATTAATTAGACGTAGCCCTAATTGAAGTAAACCTAACCAGCAGAATTTTATAATTCGTAGTCGTGCTTGGGTGCAACTTTAGGGTGTCACTTAAAACTAGTACGACCACAAATCTGTCATGGATTTCCCGGGACTAAATATGCTTGTAAAAGACAATGAAACCCTACACTTTGTGCCGTGGAAAGCACCGGTTAGCCAGTACACTGTGACCATGCCATATACAGCACACAAGCTAAATTTAACTGTGCATATATTTATCATTTTGTTCCTATCAAATTTTTGATTGATGATTACGTAATAATTACAGTAGCTGTGTAGGCTATATGGTGTGTTGTGCGCAAGAGTGAGCCTGTTCAGCATCAGAATTTAGTTATCCTCGTTCCCTATGTCGCTGTCTCTTCAACTCACATCTGTGGCTTTCTTCTCAGCGAGCTCCAGTTTCTCCTGGGCATCCTTCAGTGCTTCAGAGTATTTGTCCAACTCATCTTCAGTTCCCTTCAGCTTCTTCTGCAGTGCGACCAGGTCATCCTCAAGCTAGATCAATAAAGACACAGGGTTTTCATTTTCTTTTCAACTGCAACACTAGGTATGAGATGAGTTAGCATGTTAACATTGTTTTATTACTTTACTTATTACTTTTAGGATTAGGAAAGTGTGGGCTAGCTTTAAAAGTCAGGTTGCAAAGATTTACACATTGTTTAATTAGCCCAGAGGCAAAGCAAATTTATAATGAAAAGGTCAATCTTGTCGTCTTAAAATGTACTTGTTTCGTAATGGTGTGCCATGCAGCGTGGATGGCATTTGGCACCGTGCGAAGGCTTTGGAGCGCACAATACACACTGGATGCCTAGATTACCTGTTTGCTTCTGTCTTCGGCTGCCTTTTTGTCTGACTCAGCCTGCTCTGCTCTGTCCAAGGCGTTTTCCTTGTCGAGCTTGAGCATCTGCATCTTCTTCTTGATGGCATCCATGGCTGCTTGTCGGTGGTTTCACAAACCAAAAACAAAAGAAACTGATTCAAAGAATCGGAGCGTCTGAACACCACTGGACGCCAAGCTGGAGTGCGAGCTCGCCTAGGCTGTAGTGAGTCAAATATGTATTTTGGCTGGCCAGTTACAGGATACCCAATACTTTTTGGAAACAGGGGCAGCTGCTTGCCAAGGCAGGCCCTGACATTTTTCTGGTTCTCTTTGGTGATTCGCTGTTACAAGACATTTGACAACTTCTATGCCTATACAAGGGGCATGAACGTCAGGGGGTCACTCCTCCCTCACAGCAAGACGTCTTCTCCTATTTCTATCACACACCAAGTGACTTGCAGGAAGTAGACGAGTGTCAGGACACAGAGGTGTAAGTCCACTGAGGGGTTATTGGACAGAAACATGTAATGACAATAATTACACAATTACCACCTGAAAGCTATCCCAGAAACTGTATACAAGCACATGGTGAAGGAGAGAGGTGCAGTCTCATTGTTTCTGAACTGTATATTGGAATGTAGCAGGGGAATTCATGTGATTGTTTTTAACTCCTTAGAGATCAGAACCACAAATGAATAGTTACAAGCCGAGTGTACTGCTGCTATTCATACAAAGCAAATATATCTGATTGGATAAGCCCCTGTGAAAGTTTTTGTCTGTGTCATATTAGCCTGTACAGCTTGTTGGTCTGGCAGGGATCATTTCAACAGCTTGCTCAAAACATACTTTAACATCCAGATAGGCTCTGCTCTCTGTAGAGATACATCAACAAGCTCGTAAGGCTTCTCTAACAGTATTACATGCCTGAGAGTTATATCTCATTTTGGCCACAGTGGACAGCACATAGTGGCATGCTCACTGAAAGATACTGAAGCTTTGGCATTTCAACAGCCCCTCTCTGAGCCTCTGTGATAGTTCACAGGGCTATTGGCACAGCGCAGCTGTCACACACAGTGTGAGTTCAGGACTTGGAAAAACACTTGTTAAATACAATAATTATTTGTTTCTTGTAAGGGAGAATTGCACTTCAAGGTGTGTCTTACGAATATTTGTTATTAATTAAAAGGTAAAATGAATTCTGGGTTCAGAATTCTTTGCAATAAAATATAAAGACTTCTTGGCAATTTATTATTCAAGCTCACAGTTATTCTGTATGTTGTCACTCAGTTGGGCTTAATTACCCTGACTGTTCTTTTGTTTTTGACAGTTTATCTTGTGTTTTGTTAAGTGCCCATTTTCAGGATCTCATGGGGAACACCTGCTTGACTATGTCCATGAGCTACGTATAAAGCTTTTTGTTCTCTCTTTTTAGAGCTTGACGTTCATAAAAGCTGTGTTCCTCTGCTCTCAAATCACCCACTGTTCTCTCACTCTTCTGCTACATTAGATTTCTGCTAGGTTTAGAAGTAAACAAACATCAGGTCAATGATACTGTGGAACACCCTCAGCTCAGGCATGTGATAGAAATCTTACTACCAGAAGTAACGTGCTAATGCTTCTCTCCTGAACAGCTGAAAAATGGGTTACACCAAGCATTCAACACATGTTTTAAGATTTATTTAATGCCACAATGCTTTGATCTCTTTAGCAGATTTTAGCTGCAGACATTATCACTGTGGTGGTCCAGCCACCTTGTCTTCCTTGAGGGCTTTTTAAGACAGCTGTCACAGGAGTGTCATCCTGCCATGCATTTTGCAGCTACCCCATGGTGCAATCCATTTCATCCTAGCTCTTGTAGTTTAGGGAGGCAAACATCATCAGGACCTACCTGTCTGACTTTTATGAATTCAGTCACATTCCATATTTCTCTTCTATGTTTATGCCACTTTGTCAAATTACACCCACCACCCCTCGAGCTTGTATGTGGTAAAAATAATTGTTCTAGTCCCAAAAAATTAAATGAAATCCTTGGTGTATTGAAAAGTCCACATGAAGGTAAGGTCTTTTTCAAGACTTTAATTTTAGACATTAGAGAAGACATATTAAAAGCCATTTGATTAAAATGACAAGTGTCAATGGATTTAAATAGAATGTTAATTGTTAATATACATTTGTGGCTTTAGCTCTTAAATAAGTCTCTAAATCAAGTAAGGAAAAATAAATGAAGCTTTTTCAAGTGATCAAGATGGTTAGTGAAGTCTGGGGGTAAGTTTTGGAAGTTAAAATTAAACCGAAGCTTTTGGAATCTCTGTCACAAAGCAGTGAAAAAGAACACTTGAAATAACGCTGAATGTTTTAAACTAATGCTGTAAATATAACCTAGTGCCCTTTGGTGATTTCATTGTTGAAGGATTGACCTGTTGGTGTTCTTCTTTCTTAATCATTTGTTTTTAATGCAAGCGTATACAATTTAGAGCCCATATACGCTTGTCATGTCAAATAAATTCTGCCTCTATAGATTTTTGTGCATTTTATCAATGACGTGCTATTTTACCAATCGCACTTAGGTCATCTATATTTTAATTGACAACAATAAAGCAATAATTATGACAAAGAAGCTGTCATTGTATGTGGAAAAAGCCTCTAATGTTGGTATGCAGTATCATCAGTAACTGTATCCGCCCTTAGACTTTTAATATACCGTAATTAGACGAGGACAGGGTGTCTTCTATCAGCTGCTATTCACATTAAATTCAATGCCCCACTCTTTCAACCAACCTCCTAGGAGCTGTTTATTGGTCCTCCTGCCAGTCAGTCAGAATCACAAAGTAACAATTATAGATGTCAATTTAAATATATACTGTATGTAAAGTTCCTTAAACCTGAGGCACTACATTTAAACAAGTATTTGAGTAATTGATTGGTAGGGTTGAAGAACACTTGGTGCAGCTGTCCAACTGTAATTGACATTGCCTCCTTGAATTTTAGTGCAAGACAAATTTAGAACAGCTCTCAGTTTGAGCCTCAACTCAGAATAGCTTTAGGTTTAGTGCCGAGTCAGAAATACCATCTTGTCCTGTCACTTAGATGCTAAGAGACCTTATTCTTTTTTTTTTGCCAGACTCACCTGTTATTTTGAAGGGGATCTCAGAAGAACGTACACAGGTTCCATGTTTGGTTAAATTAAATCAAAGAATCACAATGACAAGGACAAATATAGTTACAATGAAATGCTTTATTTTCAGTGAATACAAAAAATAGTTATACACAGGCCAGATAAATATCATTTTATGCTATACGTCTCACTTATCTTTAATGTAGTAATTCATAACTATGGTGTATCTGTTGGTGTACAGAACACAAGTCATTGAACATGTATCACAAAGTCTTAATGGGGACAGGTATATATTGAAATGTTCTCCTTATATCTATCTTCATTAGAGGCTTAAAGAACATAAAAAAAAGTCCATACAGAAACAGTTGTGACACTCGAACACACAATTAAACAGGTGACAGACTCAAATCCCCAGGCTGCCTTTAAGTGCAGAAGCACTGCGGTGCATGCCAATGGAATGCAGTACAAAACTGTGTTATTTTTAATACTCATGGTGTAGTATATATAGTGATGGTACATCCAAAACTGCAACACATTTTGTAACTGGCAATCAGTCATTCCCCAGAAAACATAAAAAAAAAAGAAGATCCAATTAAGCACTTAAAGGAACAAAAGGGAGATCAGAAATCAGAAGCCATACATTCCGAAAATGACTAATTGTACCTCCAAGATGAGGTGAAGCCTTCATTTATGCAGACCAGGCATTGTATGGACTACAGACTAAGGCACTAATAATAATAATAATAATAATTAAAAAAAAAAACACACAAAAAAATACAAAATAGACCCATCCCCACTCACACACAAAACACATTAAGTCCAAAGATAACCACTTATTTAGCAAGAAATGGATCAGGATTAGTGTGTCCTTCAATAAAACTTAGCTCCTCTTGTCCTCCAGTTACCGTAGAAACCAAGCAGATGCATCTGAACAGTAAAGCCATGCACACTTTTCACAGCAAAACCTTATGTTATACAATATACGGTTTTGTTTCATATCGAAGCACTGCCTAGAGAGTAAGACAAATTAGATCAACACACCTACAGTTGGACTTCGTAAACATAAGGGTTCATCTATTGCACCAAAAAGTAGTAGTGTATTCAATAAAGTGACTTATCAGAGACAGAAATGGATTAGTGTTGTAGCAACTTTGAACACCTTCTCACAGATTATTTAGGGCTTTATTATTGCTAATTGATTTTCAAATTGCAGTTTAAAAGATCTACATCCTTAAATCTTAAAGGGGATTTCATTTGACAATAAACCCTGGCAATTAGTGCATATTGCTATCTTCCCTTCCCCAGTAGTAACAAGCCAGAAGCAAGCATTATATGAAGCAAACAAAAGTGTAGCAGAGCATTAAGAGAAGAAAGCTATTTATCCTACTTGTTCTTATCGTTTTCTATGTCCATTCTGCACAATTTCCCCTAAAAACCAATGTTATACTCATGTCATATGCAGTTTGCACGGTGTAGAGGTAAATGTCGCCCCCTTGCGTGCCATCTATGTTATTGCATCACATTCTGTAAATACTACGTGTAACAGCCTTTTGCTGAAATGTTCAAAAATAAATCAACATCTGAGAGAGGATAGTGGATACTGATGGGTCTATGCATACTGCACTAATAGTGGTAAGTAAAAAGGGACTATTTTTGCCATACTGCTAAAAATACTCAGAAGTAATAAACATTCCTTCAAATAGTTTTATGCTGTCTTACGCAGAAAACCTAAAAGATAATGGTGAACATTCTAATCAAATATTATTAAGGGCTTAAACAACACAAAACAGTGCCTCATTCGAAAAACAAATAGAGCTCACTGTTATCAGCAGGTAAAAGGGAAATATGGAACAAATGGATGGATCCAATGTCACCCTTTCTCCAGCTGGACTGGTTATTTAAATTCAAAATGTTTCAAGTAACACCAATATGCAAAAATGTAACTAGTTCATATTAGGGTTACTGACTGATAGACTTATGTCAGGCGAGAGACTGATTTAAAAGGTGCCAAATTGAATGTATAACACATCACAGCATAAAGGCCAACATTCATACAGTAACAGTACCAAGCTGAGTTTTCATTGCAGTTACATGACAATCGTAATACAATCAATTATTCATCATCAGGTTATGAGCTAGAGCTGCCACTTGTGAAGTAAGAGACAAACTGTGGCTCATGTACAAGCGTGAGAGCACAGGTGTTGCAGTGTTTGTCCCAGGTCTGTCACATTCTGTTTGAAACTGCATTAGTCAAAGTAGTTTTCCATTACACGAGGACAAAAAGCAGTCTTTTCACCACAATCAACATGTTAGAGTTATATTTAGGTCGGGTAAGTAGTCATCTTAGATGTGGGGCTCAGTCAGCGGTGTTCACTGTAAATTTATATTTGTAAAATGTCACAACATACTAAAGTTCTTGTAGTGTGTAGCTGTAGTGAGTGTGCATCAGAAAAAGGATCCAATTTTGCACACAAACACAGATGTGCTTCTATTGTTGGGTCAAGCAGCTGTTGCGTGTTTAGCTGTTGTCCTCTCGCAACTCGCTCGGCAGGAACTTATACTGTTGCTGTCTGATATGAGCTAGTTTCTTTCTGGCTTCTTCAAGCTCCCTCTCTTTCCTCAGCATCTCCTCCTGGGCTGCAATAATCTGAAAGAGCAACATTATTACTTAATTCATATATATTTTATATTACACTAAATTCATATGTGTCAAAAATAGAAAAGGGTAGAATAACAAGCAATAGCACATTGTGTTCATTCCAAGTTGGCAAATGTTTGTATATTTAATGGAAATGTGAAATACAGGCTACTGACAAGCTAGTCATGAAAATACATACGTATGGCTCAAGAAACTACATTACCTGTGCTATTCCACCCACAAATTTTGTCTTGACTACAACATTGTCTTCATCTGCTTTGTCAAATGCAGCCTTCTGGGCTGCTCTCACCAAGTTGTCTGATGCCTTCTTAACTGCATTCCCAGCAATCTGGGACAGAGAAACAAAGTACTGAATTCAACAATATCAATGACATTTGTTTTGTAGAGCCCAAAAGAGTCAGTTCAATATCTAAATGTTATTGAGCAGAAGAATAGAAGTGTTTCTGGGTTATTATACCTGTAATCTCCTCATGGCCTCAGAGTCCTGGTCTGCCTTCACCTTACAAGCCACCAGCAGCTGAGCAGTAGAGGCAGCCACTTGTTTGGCTGAGGAGATGAGCTTCTCCTCGCTGGCATGGCCTTGCACTGAGGCATTAGCTGCTTCACACAAGTTGCTTGTTGCTGCTGCCACCATACGTGCCTATAAAGGAAGACATAAATGAGAATTACATGTTAAATTTAAAAATATAACTTCAACGTAATTATGAACACTTACGGCAGAAATCAGTCCCTGTGACCACTGTCCATCATCCACAGCATTAGCAGGGATGGAGCCCACTTTGCCCTGAGCCACCAGCTCTCGTTGGGCGGCTGAGGCCGATTTGACCAATGCACTAGTGGCTGCAGCAATGGACTTGGCTGCTTCTAGAATCTGCTCCTCAAAATTCAGAGTCTCGTCTGCTTGCTGAGGGAGAAAAGAAAGAACTGGTCAAACTACATCAAGTTCTTCAGTTTGTACATTTGGAATTAGTACATATTATTGAGTTCATTATCGTCCCTCAGAAAAGAAAATTAATAAGAATCTTTTTTGTATTAATGTCTAATTTGTGACATTTCATTCTACACAAGTCTGGTACACACACACACACACACACACACACACACACACACACACACACACACACACACACACAGACACTTAGAGCAAACGTCTGTAGACAGAGCGGGACACTGTAGGAATATGTTTGATATATAGTTGGGACTGATTAACAACCTAATATATCAAACATATCAGACAGAGCCCTGCAGAGAAGGCTTCCGTGGTGGTGGGGGTAGGGGTGGATTAGAATCAGACACTGGGACTTATAAATAAGTGGTGATGGGATGTAAAAACATGGAAACAGCACAGGAGACACAGCAGCCTTTCTATGAAGTCATTTTTTTCTACTAATGAAAAATCTTGTTGTTAACTTTAAATTAAAAGACAATATAAGTCACAGACAGTAGTTTTTCCGAAAAACTGATCAAACAGGACAAAACGTTATAGTACGAGGTACGAGGTAAATTATAAACCCTCTTACATAAGAAAGAAAGAGAAAATCTATTTTGTTGTATTATGTATAATGTCCCAGATTTTTGTTTAAATAAGACATTAACTAATTTACGAGTTTGATTACAGATTACAAAATGTGTCGCCTTTTTTGTCATTCTGAAATAACGTTGTGGTGAATTTTATAAATAAAAAAGTAATTTTACTTTTTTTTATTTTATTAAAACAACATCACAGTTTTGGGTTATTTATGAAAGTTTTGTAGTCGTGTACCTTGGGCTTAGCTCTGGGTTTCAGCTGCTCCAGCTTCTTAGCCGCTGCTTCGATGGATGCAGCTGCTCCAAGCAGCTCAGTCTCTGCAATCACAGTCGGATCCTCAGGGTCCACCCACTCCGAACCTAAGAGCACAAAAACAGTTAGTGATACATGTAACTGAAAAACTTTAAAAACCACACACAGCAGTGCAAAACGTGCATAAAAAACACATCCAAATCACACTAAGAATTAAAAAGTGCCACAAATCACCACATTCCATGCATGGCTCGTGGAGACAGCAAACTGCCATTCACTGCAAAGTGCTTAGTCATTTTATGAAGTGGTATAAAAAAAGTATGATGAATGGTGAAATATAGAGCATAATGATGGAAATCTATAGAGAAGCATAAAAGCAACTGGATTCCGTGATGTGATCAAATGGTTAACATTAGCAAATGACTTACCCCCATCTGTGGCAAAAAAGGAGGACAAGAATATTACCCAATTTGTAATATTCTGACTCTGACCACCCATTTTTAATAAATCATTTAAAGTCACATAACTGTAAACCTCTGAAGAATAGTAAACCTGCAACAGTATTTTATTGAATTGGGCATTAACATTTAAACACAAGAATAAATAGGATGACAAAGAGACATTGGTAAAAACAAATCCTGCAACAGCTCCCATGAATAATTGTAACAACAGACATACAATATTGTATTTGGTGTGTCACATTGTTGTAGAATTCTATTGTAGAATAGAATTTACTCTACGACAAATGTATGATGTTATATACAGTACATATATGAGGTGTTAAAGTTAAACATACCTTTCATGGCCTCAGCTGACTGTATAAGCTCTGTGACAGCACCTGCAACCTTTTTGGAGTAAGCTGCCAGCTGCTGCTTCTGCTCTGCTGTGGGCTTCTGCAAGACCTATATGTACAGACAGATATTGCAAGCATTATGATGCTTAATACTATTTTGCAAAATAGTATTGAACAAGTAACCAAAAGTTTACTTTTCACCCTACCAATAGCACTTGTTCCAACAAATCAATATATCCTGTTGTGCACTCTGTTCCAAGTGTCAATGCTCTTTTCTTCACCTCCTCACTGACCTCTGGGTTGTAGGCTGCTTGCTGAAAACATTAAGATAAATGCCAAATTTAGCAGTTTGATTTTCAAAGAGAATTATTTAGAGCACAAGCTTTCTTTGTCACAATTCTATAAAACTAAACTGTTGTGAATGGAAAAAGAACCTTGCAGGTGGTGAGCATGTCTGAAAGGGCCTTGCGGCTGAGGTTTGCTGTATGGATGATATCCTCTTGCCGGGCCGAGTTCCCTGCAGCCACTGCTTTAGCTGTTGCCATGGTGATACCCTTAGTCATGCGCATGAATTCTTCAGGTGTGGTCGTCTTGTTAGGAGCATCTTTAGATTGAAATACCTGGGAGTACAGAGGTGTCATTTGTGATAACCAGAAAAAATAAGCACTTAAAGCAAGGGAATAGGAATACTATTTTACACTAAACGAGTCAGCTATTCATGTCAATTGATGTAAAATAAATATTACAACACTAATTAAATTATGTGTACACCAAAAGAGATTATTTAGAGCTAATTATCTATATATTGTCATTGAGATAGTAACGACAAAAACCTCAACTCTTTCTCACCCCAAGTTCTTGTCTAATACACTCTATTGAGGCCTCCAGGGCCCTGGTTCCTCGAGTGGCCTCGTCCTCCACAGCCTTTACAGTCTTCAGCAGGGACGTCACATTAGTCACCATCACCTAGGAGATACGAGACATAAAAGACACAGGTACAGAACAACATATTACACTTATTTTTTCAACCAGAAACAACCAGCCAAAGACCAACTGGTTAGAACAAAGACTTATTTAAGATTTTGGAGAACGATTTACGTTTCTCAAATCACAAATAATCTTGTTTCTGTAAACCTTCCTTTCCTACCGGAGATAATGAGGGTTACCATTTTATTTTTTTGCCTTTACAGAGGTCACACAGCCGTCATACTGACACTGCCTGATCTATTTTCTCCCCATAGAACACAGTATGTTTAACTGATAAAAGTCATGTTGTCGGTATCAAAGAGTCACACACTGTGCTTGAATAGACCACAACACTTTTTTTTTTTTTGCTTCACAGCCAAAGGTGATAATTAGCGTGATAAAGTAGCTGCAAAAATGTACCACATTTTAAACTACACACTATAATTATTTGTATCTTAGGTTTGCAGCTTTGTAGTTTCCTAGGGTAAGAGTTTAAAAGGCAGTTGTGTTAGTTGTAATAGCAAACTAATAAACAACAATAGCATAGAAAAAAATGTCTCTAAAAATTGAGATGTTTGCTACACACAAAAGCTTAAACATTTATTTTGAATGTACTAACAATGCACTGAATGAGTTTTTTTATTCCCTCACCTTGGCTGCACTCTTCAGCTGGTACATAGATGGATCATCTGCTGCCTTGCCAGCAGCACACTTGGTGGCACTAATGAGCTCAGCCAGAGCCTTGGCTACATCTTTGACAGCATTTATCAAAACAACCTATGAAAATGAGACCAAAACCAATTTAACGCTAAAAAGTCTGGGAAATTAACAAACTACTGAAAGCTTAGCTTGAAAGCTAGAAATATTCTTTGTAATATCCCAATCCTGACTAAGTTAAACATGGCATTAGGCCTAATGTAATTCAGTAAGGCCCCTAAACTGCAGTGTCTGGATTTGTATAAATCTTGTTATGGTACATATTTGATTAGATTTTTTCTGAAGAAGGTGAAGACCAGACAGACAGACAAGCTTACTTGTGTCTCAGGGTCATCAGAGCCGATGCTTGCTGCTCCCAGTTTGACCACATCTGTGAGATGAGTAATGGTTTTGGCTGAGGACTGGGCAGCTTGAGCCAACTTGTCCTGTCCGGAGGCTGCACCGGACACCAGCATCTTTGTGTCCTCAACTAGAGCTTTGGCTGTCTTCAAAATGTTTTCCCTGAAAGAGAAGACACAAAGAAGAAGAAACAAGAACTTGATTATGAAAATACAGTCTCAAGCAGAAATGTCCTTCAGGTGTTGTGTGACAACATTTGAAACATCAATCAAATTAATTCTCTTTATACAACCGTAGTTCAGATTTCTTTAAAGGGACAGTGCTATTTTCACTTCACACACTTAACAATAAATCTGACACAAGTCAAGATTTTGATTGTGAACATGTGAATACAACTTTATGTTATTTCACAAAATGGAAACTGTTTACCATTTGTTTTTCAAGAACAAAAGAATCCCTAATAACACATGCATTCTTTAATTACCAGAAAATACACTGAGAAATCTGCTGTCATTTAAAACCTGTGGGTAATTTAGTTTCTAACTGATATGATTTCCTTCATTCTCCAAATTAAATGTTATTCTGTCAGTTATACTGTAGATGTAGGATAACCAGAGGGTTAAAGTCAGATCAGTCTGGTCTTGAAAACATAAACAACAAACAAAAAGACACTATCTAAACTTTCACCTGTGATCAGCAAACGACTCATCATTCTCTGCATTGAGCGTGCCAGCAGAGGCAAACAAGACGGTGGTGTCCAGATCAGCTATAATGCCAGACACAGCACTGGCTGCAGTAATGCAGGCCTGTGTGCCCTTGTTGCCGGCCTGAAGGGCTGAGAGCACCAGGGAAACCTGAGAACACACACATAACCCGTTGTCATTCACATAGTCATACAAAGATTTTGGAAAAGTATTATAGTATAGTATTTGATCCATCCATCCATCCATCCATCTTCTACCGCTTATCCGGGGCCGGGTCGCGGGGGCAGCAGTCTAAGCAGAGACGCCCAGACTTCCCTCTCCCCAGACACTTCCTCCAGCTCTTCCGGGAGGATACCGAGGCGTTCCCAGGCCAGCCGAGAGACATAGTCCCTCCAGCGTGTCCTAGGTCTTCCCCGGGGTCTCCTCCCGGTGGGACATGCCCGAAACACCTCCCTAGGGAGGCGTCCAGGAGGCATCCGAAACAGATGCCCGAGCCACCTCAGCTGGCTCCTCTCGATGTGGAGGAGCAGCGGCTCTACTTTGAGCTCCTCCCGAGTGACCGAGCTCCTCACCTTATCTCTAAGGGAGCGCCCCGCCACCCTGCGGAGAAAGCTCATTTCGGCCGCTTGTATCCGGGATCTTGTTCTTTCGGTCATGACCCAAAGCTCATGTCCATAGGTGAGAGTAGGAACGTAGATTGACCGGTAAATCGAGAGCTTTGCCTTACAGCTCAGCTCCTTCTTCATCACTGCAGAAGCTGCACCGATCCGTCTGTCAATCTCACGTTCCCTCCTTCCTCACTCGTGAACAAGACCCCAAGATACTTGAACCTCCACTTGAGGCAGGATCTCTCCACCAACCTGAAGGGACAAGCCACCCTTTTCCGACTGAGAACCATGGTCTCGGACTTGGAGGTGCTGATCCTCATCCCAGCTGCTTCACACTCGGCTGCAAACCTTCCCAGTGCACCCTGAAGGTCCTGGCTTGATGGAGCCAACAGGACAACATCATCTGCAAAAAGCAGAGACGAGATCCTGTGGTCCCTAAACCAGACTCCTCCGCCCCTGGCTGCGCTAGAAATCCTGTCCATAAAAATAATGAACAGGACCGGTGACAAAGGGCAGCCCTGCCGGAGTCCAACATGCACTGGGAACAGGTCTGACTTACTGCCGGCAATGCGAACCAAGCTCCTGCTTTGGTCGTACAGGGACCGGACAGCCCTTAGCAAAGGGCCCTGGACCCCATACTCCCAGAGCACCCCCCACAGGGCCCTCCAGATCCACAAAACACATGTGGACCGGTTGGGCAAACTCCCATAAACCCTCCAGCACCCTGGAGAGGGTATAGAGCTGGTCCAGTGTTCCACGACCGACGAAACCGCATTGTTCCTCCTGAATCCGAGGTTCAACTATCGGCCGCATTCTCCTCTCCAGTACCCTGGCATAGACTTTCCCGGGGAGGCTGAGGAGTGTGATCCCTCTGTAGTTGGAACACACCCTCCGGTCCCCCTTCTTGAAAAGAGGGACCACCACCCCGGTCTGCCAGTCCAGAGGTACTGTCCCCGATCCACGCGATGTTGTAGAGGCGTGCAACCAAGACAACCCCACAACATCCAGAGACTTGAGGTACTCAGGGCGTATCTCATCCACCCCCGGTGCCTTGCCACCGAGGAGCTTCCCAACTACCTCAGTGACTTCGGCTTGGGTGATGGACGAGTCCACCTCTGAGCCCGTGTCGGTGGGCTTGAGGAGATCCTCAAAGTATTCCTTCCACCGTCCAACAATATCCCCAGTTAAAGTCAGCAGATTCCCAACTCCACTGTAAACAGTGTTGGCACTGCTTCCCCCTCCTGAGGCGCCGGACGGTTTGCCAGAATTTCTTCGAGGCCGACCGTTAGTCTTTCTCCATGGCCTCACCGAACTCCTCCCAGACCAGAATTTTAGCCTCCACAACCACCCGGGCTGCAGTCCGCTTGGCCTGCCGGTAACTATCAGCTGCCTCAGGAGTCCCACGGGCCAACCAGGCTCCGTAGGTCTCCTTCTTCAGCTTGACGGCATCCCTTACTTCCGGTGTCCACCACCGGGTTCGGGGGTTGCCGCCACGACAGGCACCGGAGACTTTACGGCCACAGCTTCGAGTGGCCGCATCAACAATAGAGGTGGAGAACATGGTCCACTCGGACTCAATGTCTCCAACCTCCCTCGGGATCTGGTTGAAGCTCTGCCGGAGGTGGAGTTAAAGGTCTTTCTGACAGGGGCTCTGCCAAACGCTCCCAACAGACCCTCACAGCACGCTTTGGGCCTGCCGAGTCTGTCCAGCTTTCTCCCCGCCATCGGATCCAACTCACCACCAGGTGGTGATCAGTTGACAGCTCCGCCCCTCTCTTCACCCGAGTGTCCAAGATATACGGCCGGAGGTCAGATGAAACAACTACAAAGTCGATCATCGATCTCGACCTAGGGTGTCCTGGTGCCACGCACTGCTGGACACCCTTATGCTTGAACATGGTGTTCGTTATGGACAAACTGTTGCTAGCACAGAAGTCCAATAACAGAACACCACTGGGTTTAGATCCGGGGCCGCTCCTCCCAATCACGCCTCCAGGTGTCACTGTTGAAGTCCCCAGTAGAACGACGGAGTCCCCAGTCGGAGCACTTTCCAGCACCCTCCCAGAGATTTCCAAGAAGGCCGGGCTCTGCACTGCCATTTGGCCCGTAAACACAAACAACAGTGAGAGACCTATCCCCGACCCGAAGGCACAGGGAAGCGACCCTCTCGTTCACCGGGGTAAACTCCAACACATGCCGGCTGAGCTAGGGGGCTATGAGCAAGCCCACACCAGCCCGCCGCCTCTCACCGCAGGCAACTCCAGAGTAGTGGAGAGTCCAGCCTCTCTCGAGGATTTGGGTTCCAGAGCCCAAGCTGTGTGTGGAGGTGAGCCCGACTATCTCTAGTCGGTATCTCTCAACCTCCCGCACAAGCTCAGGCTCCTTCCCCGCCAGCGAGGTGACATTCCATGTCCCTAGCGCCAGATTCCGTGTCCGGGGATTGGGTCGTCGAGGCCTCCGCCTTCGACTGCCACCCAATCCACTTAGCACTGGCCCCTTACGGTTCCTCCCGCAGGTGGTGAGCCCACGGAAGGTCGGCCCCACGTCGCTCCTTCGGGCTGAGCCCGGCCGGGCCCCGTGGGGATAGTATTTGATCTGGTTTGTAAATGCTGTGACAGCATCGCAGGGTGTTTTGGTGGAAAGCAACACATAACCTCAATCAGTGAAATGACAACATGTTTAATTGGTTTCAACTTCAGGCCAGTAGAAAATTATTAGTTGGCATTACTACCAAAAAGGACTTAACTCTACTCATGCACATGAAAAAGTATAATATTACATGACATTTTAGCTACAGAGTTTTTGATATGAATCGGAAAAGCAGGACATGTTTAGTCAATGCATACTGTACAGTGATGTGTGTATGCTTTAGATAAACAGTTTACAGTAAATATTGTGATGGTAAGTAATATATACACATACACTGACTATTCAAAAAAGAAACAAAAAAAGAAAACTTGCATACAAACCAAACTTACCTTTTCTGTGACTGCTCGAGCACATTCTATAAGTTCTCGTTTTGTGAAGCTGTCCGATGGAGTGATCTGTAATGCTCCAGCCTTTTGGACCAGGAAGATACAGCCATGGCCCAAGTCTTGCACTCGAGTCTTAATCTGGAACCCAATCTAGATGACCAAAAACATAAAGAAAACAATACATTTACGTAACATTTTCTACTTAAAAAGTACAATAACATTTTCTCCTCGTGTCACACAACTCTTTTGGTTTTTAAAAACTATTACTTAGATTTGATCATCCTCACCTCTTCAGGCTCTGCTGTATAAGCAGCAAGGCGGCTGTGAACAGCCAGCTGGCTGTAGTCCACAGTCACTTGAGAGGCCAGAGCTCCCAGCTCATCTGGACATGTCACCGATTTTGTCATCTGTAGGATTTACACAAACAACGTTTACATTTCTTTCTTGAATAACGTTTATAGCAGCAAATAACAACTTTATAAACATTTACCATGTCCTGAGCAGTAACAGCTATAGTTTTAGAGTATTTCACCATGCTGGTCTGGTAATCCACAAATGAGCCTTCAGGTTCTGGTGGAGTGCCTTCATCGAGCTAGGGGTGAAAAAACAGAACTGGGTTAAAATATTTATTATAGTTGTAAAAGGTTTGCCGTAACTAACCTTTTAAAAACATAAAATTACAAAAAAATGTCATGCTTCTGACATTTTGGCTGAATAAGACTGTACTCTACATATCTAAGTGTCATAATCAGACAGAAAAATCAAAGCAGACGAGGGAGATGATGGCATGTGGTGACAGCCTGCTGATTTTGCACAGTATCACAAGTACATGCTGTTCACTTATTATGCCTTTGTAAACGTTAAATTTGCAGTCTTGATAAAACAGCCATGAGGAGGAAATAAGCCTTCACATTTGCTGATGCTCAATCTCAGTGGCTTGAGACCTTTGTGTCCATAAAAGACCTAAGCAAATTATCTATTTTAATCAACTACTCACACAATACTTGTCAAAACAGCAATTGCATGCACATCCAAATTATCTTTCTGAAGGCCTCCCTCAGAAAGGTGAGGAGAACGATAATTAATGCTATTCTGTCTGCACTTAAGATAAAAAGCTCCCATAGAGCACCTCCAACAGTGTTGACTGAAAATTCATAGAATTAGCAAAAGGAAGACTTTACTAATGGTAAATTCTACTCTACTTGTTTTGGAATAGCATGTATATTTTAACCAGTGAATATTGATGGTAACACAGGGATGGCAAAATTTGTAATAGTTTGAGTAAAGAAAAAAGGATCTCTTGCATAACATGTTTTTTTTCTATGAAAATGTATTTGTTTTCTGACAGCTAAGTACACTGCAGCACTTACCTTGGCCATTGCATCTGCAATAGACTCCACCATTCCTCCCACAAGTCCTACTTCACTGGCAGCCTCATTCAGTGTCACCATAATGTCATCCACCGCCTCCTTCATGAGCTGAGCAGCCTCAGCTATGGCATCATGGGTGTGGACAGCCTGCGAGGTAGATAATAAATACATTTGCTCATCCTTGGATTTCAGCTGAAGGTATACAAGAGCTACAAGTTAAGTCTCACCTTTGGGTTTCCACCTCCCTCTTTGGCGGCATAGAGCATCTGCAAGGCAGACTCAGCCATGGTTTTAGTTTGATCCAGGAAAGTCATCTGCTGCTGGTGGTCCTTCAGTTTGGAGGCCATACCCACAGAAGCAGTGATGAGGGGATCAAAGTAGCCAGCCAACTGGGTCACCTGAAGCAAAATATGTGTAACCGTTTGTCAAAAAGCTATTTTAATATTGTATTATGATGCATATACTGCTAAATATTAGTTAAAGTTAAATTAAAACACCAATTAAATAATTTTTGTCCATGTGTTCAGAATGTACAAAAGCTAGGCTATAAATACTAATACTAAACTAATTTACAATCTAGTAGCTAAATTACAAATGTTGCAGTTGTTATTGATATTATAATTATTCAACAGTCACAGTATAGAAATAATTAAGTCCTTGCCCTATATTTACCTTGTGTCCTAGTTGGGAAGCTTCGCCTTTGGCAGCAGTGGAAACTGGGTCAATTAAGTGGCCAATTTCCTGCACAGTGGACGTTAGCTGCTCTTGAAGTGCCTGAAGAATGGAAACAGAACAAAAATCTATTTTACATTTTACATTTATACAGAGGTGAGATCTAATAAGTGAGTGGAAACTTGCTGCAAAGAGGCAGTGAGGAAGCAGAAAGACAGATGTTTGCCCTGAGCAAGAGTAGGTCAATTTAATATAACACAACCTTGAGTGGAAAGTTCTGCATTATATTAGATTAAGATTTATTACAAAAGCTACTTTCAACCAAACAGAAAAGTCTGCTGTTAAACTATTAAAATCCAAATAGTGCAATGTTTGATGATTTATGTAAGGAGTAAAAATGCAACATTGAGACTTTAAAATACAGAAAGAAAGAGTTTTCACTAGAAAAAGCCAAAGGAAAAATATTCATGTAGCTCAGAAATATGTAGAGTCTCTCTGTAATGGCTGCTTACCTCCAGTGAGATGTCGTCCCTGCTGGGTAAGTTCTGGCTGACTGCTGCCAAAGAGGCCTGCTCAATGTCCCGGATACATTTGTTGATGTTATCAATGGACGAGTCACACTCCCGCTGGCCGGGGGCCTTGTCCCTGAGAATAAATGGAGAACAGAAACAGAGGAGAAAACCAAAGCATTAACACAGAAGAATGATTTATAGGGCAAATGGAAAAAAAAAAAAAAAAAAAAGGGAAGGGATAAAGGCAGAAAAAGGAAATGCTAACACAGAAAAGTTTGAGATTTGTTTTCCTTTACTGATCCTCTTCTCATTGCTGCTTATTTTACATTTGCTGGAAAGGCCTGTAGGGTCTTGTCCCTACAAAGAGAGATCAAGTTGAGCTGCTAAATTAATTTGAAGCTCCTGTTAAGTTTAGGGCACAGGCCACATGGGCTGAATAATTTAGTTAAACATCCATTTCCATGCATAGCTGTGAAAAAGACAGTAAAACCTGAACCAAACCTCATTGGTATGTGATAGTTTAAAGTTCTAGAGCAAGGAGTGTTGCTACATAAGTTCATTGCCGCCAGTCTATCAATAAGAACTATTAGATATCCTGGCTGAACTCCCAATTTGTAGTCAAAAGGATGACTGTGATAAGGGCATCAGAAGTGAAAGAGATGCTAAGCTGTGTGTGAATGCTAATGTGCAGATGTTCTTAGTAGACTATAAACCTTAAAATTCAGCACATTAGTTCCTCATGGGCATCAGTTTTTGTTGGACCTTGTCACAAGGTCAGGTACCAAATATGTAAATTAAGTGATTAAGCATTTACACTATGACACCACATTTACCTATTTTTTCAAAAAACAAAAAAGTTAAATTGCAAAAATCCAAAGTGGATTAGACTCAAACTTGTTTTTTTGTGTTTGGCCATTCCATCAATGCAAATGTATACACGTAAATAAAGTATTGCACAGATAAAGACAAGCATAGAAATTACATTATCTACTGGTTGCCAAGCAACCTCCCAAACCTGACAAATTGCCACTGTTACTACATTATGCTGCACAATAAGGCCTTTTATTTTTGGAAACACTGAAAAAATGTTAAACTGTCAAAAGTACAAATTGTATATAGTTTTTGTCCTTTTTTAGATAATTTGATAAATATAAAACAGATTTGCTCACTAACCGGATCGCTGTGATAAGGCTTTTGATGGAGTCAGAAACCGTGCGAGAATGACCAGCCAAAACAGACCAGGTGGGCGGATCTTTAGGGTTTATGACTAAAGAACGAGCTGTCTTCAGCAGGTGGGTGGAGCTGTCAAGCATAGAGCATGCCGAATGGAGGATAGGCTCCTGTGCTGCAGAACCCTACAAAGAGAATAGATATAATAAACAAGTGCCCCTTATAGTGATTCTTATTTTTTTAGGTAAAACATTATAGTTTATAATACCTCACTGCTGATTTGAGCAGGGATGCTGGCAAACTCAGGGTTGGAAGCAAACGTTGTAAGGTTTTCTACAGCTTCAATGAGTGGAGCTGTAGCAACTCGACACCTGTTCCTGTTTTCCTCAGAGAAATCCCCATCTAGAGCCTAAACACAAGACAGATTTCAGAAAAGATTAAACAAAAAATTATTCCAAATAAACAAAAACTAGTGGCACCACACTAATAAACAAAAATATCAAATCTAATCCAATACTTCATGTTCCATTCTCCTCCTGGACTCAGATATAAAGTTATAATTATTTGTTCACACATCCCAGCAGTGCCTGTATCAAATCCATATCTTTTACATGTAAAGCCAATACCTGCCCTTTTAATAAGACATGTAACAAAATCCTACCTTGATGGTTTTGACCAAATTGGCCGTGCTATTGGCCACCTCCTTGGCTGACTGGACAAAGTGCCTCTTGGCCACTGGGTTGGTCGTCTTAGAGGAAGCCAAACGGCAAGCGTTACACAGCGCAGATGTGTGCTTAGCAACAATGGTAGCTGCTGAGAGCACCTATGCATCAAAAGAAACATTTCTTTTAAGTTAACATTTTGATCTAAAAAAGGGTTTTTATTTATTTGTAATTGTGCAACATAATTGTACACACCTGAGATGGGCTGCTATCTGGGTCTACTAGATTTTGACAGGCCATCTGAATTGCCTGGTTGGCTTTTGCAAACTGAATGGGGTCCACAAGCCCTTGGTGACCTGCCTGGCTGTTGGGGTCAGACACACCTACAAGGTAAGATGCCTGTGGAAAGTAAAATAGTAGTTTGAAGAACTGTACACTAGAATTTATTTAAGATGTATGCATCATTGAAGCTGAGTGTGCCCATGCTTCACCTGCCCCGCCGCTTCAGTGAGGCCACAGAGGGCCTTTGACGCTGATCCTACACAATCTCCAAATGAGGACACATCGCCAGTCTTGCAGTTCTGGGAAATACCTGCCATAGACTCTCCCAGGACCTAAACATAGCATCAATAGGCCAGTCAGTGAGGAACCTTTCAGATACTAAACCTTGCACGCATGAGTGCAGAGGGCTTGGTTTAATTAGAATGTCTACCTTTGAGTTCTCCATGACACTCTCAATGCAGTCAAAGTAGGATAGATCATTGACAGGCTCATTATGGTTGTCCAGCATTCCCCTGACGGCCTGTGAAAAAGTAGCAGTAAGTAGAGTAACAGTATCTCATCAAGATGCCCTCTAGCATGCAATTGTTGCAGTGTCTTTTGCAGTGTAGCAGTGTTATTTTTTTTTATAGCTATCAAACTCAAGTGCTAGTACTTTATTACCTCCAACTCTCTTAATGCATTGTCGCACTCCTTTTGTCCAGGAGCCTGCTGTGTACACAGTGTAATCAGCTGGTTAATGCTGTCAGTCACTGCTCTGAAATGCAAAGAATGTTAAACAATTGATTAAGTCTAGGTTTATTGGGGATTGACTTTGCATATAATTTGTACAATGACAAAAAGCGTATGCTGTGACTTCTTGGCAAGAAACATAGGCACTTAATCTGTTATTATTTTACTCTCTACTATTTATACATTTAACAAAAAGCAGCATATTTTAGTATAAAATTATTATTCATAAATTTGTATTCTGGATTGTTTTACACATTATGTTGCACCTTGCAGCAGCTGCTAGCAGGTTTTTGGCATTTCCTGCAGCAGGATCCACAGACAGACTTTTTGCAGCCAGCAGCAGCTTGCTGGAAGCCATGGAGATGTTCTTCAGGTTACCAATCACCTGTACCTGGTCATCTTTTTTCTGAAATGATTACCAAATAAACAAATTATATTATTTGAATGCAGAAAATTGTTTATAGTATATGTATATACGATGAACTAAACCTGAGTGTGGCCAGCCATCTCAATGCCAGCATCCAGGAACTCATCAAAGTCTTGGCTAAACTTTCCAGACGCCTCAGCCAGTTGACCGCTGGAGCCTCTGGAGGCATACACCACCTCACCTGCAGACTGGTTCAGGTCTGCTGCCGTTTGGTTCAACTCACTCTGTGCCTCCTGGAAGGACTTGGAAGCTGGAGGAATCTGGAAACAGAAGAACCAGAGAAGTCTTACTATAGTGACAGGTTGAGATTTGATTCATCCACATTATAACATACTCTACATTTGTTATTTCATTAACTTACAGTTTCTATGAGCAGCTTTTTGCTGGCTTCTCCAATGCTTTTGAGGGCCATGTCTACATCCTTCTGACCAGGCAGACAGTTAACACAGTTGTTCAGGGAGTGTGAGACAGCTTTGGCTACCTGTACAACATACATTTTTATTATTATAATTTTTTAATATTCATGCATTGTAAATAATTTATAACATTCTTTTTTGTGAAGAGAATTTGACTTTGATGTTGCTGACTTGGTTGATGCAATAAACCTTTAAACATACTTGTTAGTGTTAGATTTCAATAATTTGTAAGCAGCTCTGGAGGTTCATTTGTGTCTTAAACACACATTTTTTAACACTAATCCACAGACCTGTGCTAACCGCTGCTGACTTTCGGCATCTCCAGGTAAAATCAGTGCCTCTTTGGCTTCCTGAATGAGAAGTGCTGAGCCTTCCATAACGTCACGAGCTGAGTCCAACATGGCCGCAGCAGCCTTAGGGTCTGTGGTAGATGCAGCAACACCACGGGCCGCCTGGGCCAGGGTCTTCAAGGCCTGAGCGGTCTCCCTGGCTGCTATGCCTATGTGGTAGATCATTATTGGCACTGATTAATGAAGTAGCATAGGTTATAGAGAATGTAGCATATTACAACAAAATGGTTTATGTTGTGTTTTTGGTGTTTATCCAAGATTTTTGTAGTAGTGTTACATACAACACACAAAAGTAGTGTAGTATGTGGTACATGTGTATATCAAGTGTATTAGCTGTAATATATTCCTAAGACCTGAACAGGTTCAAAGAGGCAGGTAAATAGCTATATTTGAGCTGTCAATTATGTTGATTAAAAAGTGCATTTTAAACAAAAAATATTTCTAGAACTATTGGTTGAGAAATATGTTACACAATCAATTTTCCAATGATTTTTTAAGCTAGTGCTGACATTATTAAAGTACATAAGAAAGAATGGAAAGCAGGTCATAGTTTTGAAAGATTAGCAGAGGCCATAATTTAACAGGCTTATTACGATTTGGGCAGTTCTTACCAGTGTAATGCTCATTTCCTTGTGCGGCGCAGGTAAGAAGCTGAGCCATTGAGGATCCAACTGATTTTGAGGTGCTGCCCAGATCCTGAGCACACTTCTCCAACTGCAAGAAAAAGTTAAACAATCGGTATTAAAAGTGCAAAGACACAAATATTACATACAAGTAGCTGAGTAGGCCAGAATAATCTCCTACGGATTCGCCAGGAAGTGGTTTTAGCTGGTCATTAACGGCAGCCATTTTGGCATCTTGTAGCTCACTTCGAAGTGTTTCAATGGCAGTGAGTGCAGAGTCTATTTCCATAGGACCACACGCTTCATGAGCCTGTACAAAAAAGAACCCATTTGAATATATTCCAACAGGCCCTGACGTACATTTCCTTCCTGTGTATTTGTGCTGTACCTTTTGTACAGATGTCCTGAGTTCAGCCAAGCAGGTGGCTAGGTTCTTGGCACATTGACCCAGTTGCATGGCTGCTGCCTGATCTGTCACCGTGGGAACAGAAGACTTGGCCGAGGTTACCATTTTACTACCAGGCTGCAGTGAAAAGGTGGCAAAAAGGTAAAAATATGTGAGAATGACAAGACATTAAACACATACACACAACATGTCTGTGATGGTTCTCAGTCATCCAGGACATCTTAAAAAAAAGGTTTAAGTAAAAGCATCTGGACTCAGTTTTCAAGGTGAAGACGTTTCGTCTCTAATTCCAAGAGACTTCATCAATTCTGAGATCAACTGAGATCAACATACACACAACGCAACCAGTGCTAGAGTATAGGTTATAGGCCTATTTTATGGGTCTTGGTATGCTTGTTGCTTGCTATGTAGGACAACTTTTAATAATCTTTTTTCAACAAATACAATACTGTTTATGTGCACCTGTAGGAAGTTTTGACTGGCAATGATGAGGGCCAGCTGAGCACTGAGGTCTTCTGGTTTAGCCTGACTTCCACGCACTCCCTGGACCAGCTGAGGGATGTGGTCTGCAACAGCCTATTTGCATTTATAACTTCAATGGATAAATCTCAAACAGGTAATTTATGAATAAGAATTAATTACAAGTAAAAGAGCTTTTAGACCGGCTGGTAGTATTGAGACTGACCTTACAGCTCTGCACCAGTTGTTGGTGGGCTGCAGTGTTCTTGTTGGAGGCCGCAGCATTTTGAGCAGCAGCAATGGTCTGAGTGGCAGCAGCTGCTGCTTGCTTGGCAGCATTCTGAATACAAATAAACAAAACAAACTTAAAATCAGGGTCAGAACAGTTTCAACTGTTATTAGGATTGTAGTTCCTTAAAACTGAAAGTACAGTTTGCATAATTGAATACCAAGTGATACATATTGAATGCAACGTAAATGTATACATCATAGTGTACATAAAAGGTGTCTTATAAGCATCTTATGGTAACAAATAAGATGGGTCTCTGTTATGGTCAGGTATGTTGTTACCCATACATTGTATACATTACACATGACTGACCTCCAGCCGGTTTATGAGTTTCTTCTTAATGGCATTCTGTGCGGCAGCGTTGGTGGCCACACGTAGCCCTTCGGCAGCTTCTCTCAGTCTTTGCTGCTGGTCCTCATTCTCTGGGTAAGCCGCTGCACCCTGTGATGAACAAAGTGCACATACACATTGTGTATTCAGATTTTGTTTATCCTGAGTGGCTGAGCACACACATTGTGCCTCCATCATCAACCACAAAACCATGAATGGTATGCACAGTAATATGAGAATATTCAATCAGTGCACAATGTTCTTTAAGAATAAGCTCCTGTATACTCACAGCTGCTAAACCCATATAATTGTGTGTTATATAGAGTAGTTAACCGTGTCCTGTGGTTACCAATCACTTAGTGCTTTTGTGACTCATTCTGTTGGAGAGCGTGAGCCCACTGCCATTAGGTTAATTAACTGGGAACTCTGCTATAGCTGCCCAGCATCAGTGCATGCATGTGGGATTGTATGTATCATTATGATCAGATTTAACCTCACAGCTGCTATTGCCATAGATAGTTGTATAAATGCAGCAAATCATGTGCTTTGATCTATTCTTGGCAGACACTGTGCAACAATTAACTATTAAAACAAACTATTAATGCAAGTGCCCAAATTTGTGCCAGTTCTTTCCGCAGCTGTCATCTGCCTGTTGGCTACTGCTGACACCATTTTAACAGAACAGCCAATTTGTAAAATGATTACTGCCTCAGTGCTATATATCAAATGGATTTTTTTTAAAGCACAAAACTAAAAATAACACAAGCACAAGTATCTAAAGGTTACGTTTAGCTAATGTTAAAGTCTCATTGACACACACAACTTTACAACTGTGATGGTGAGAAGTCTGGCATCAAACTCTACCACTCACAGCTGGAAGGCATCAATTCCTTGGTGAAATGAAACATATTAATATCACTGTCATTGGCTAGACAGATAATGAGACTGAACAAAATAACATAAATACTAGTGAATTAGTACAATGTAAGATCAGTGACAAAAAAGTCTTCTTGAGCCTCATTGAACAATAGTGAGACTAGTAGGAACTGAATGTTCAAAATTTTATAGTAAACTTTAAAATTACAATCTTTGGCAGTTTAGTTAAGCAACTTAAATGCAACTAAAGTGTGCAACCCGTTTAAAAATATGTTATAGCTATGGAAGAGCTGGTGTTTGTAGTCACTCAAATAAAATATACACATCTTTATACACATCGTTGGAGAGATTCTTTTTCTCCCGAATCAGACTCTTGGCACCAGATGGATCACAGCTGTAATCCAACACCTTTTATAAATAAAGAATGTGAAAATTATCTCATTTACCTTTGCAGCTTCCACCATTCTTGCAGTTGCATCTGCCAGCAGTTTAGCAGCAGCCAACAGCTTCTTTGAATTATCCACATCCACCTCTGCCTCAGCATCTGACCTCATAGCATTGACCAGGTCAGATGTGGCCTGAGCCAAGACTCGAGCCTGGCGCACCATCTCTCCTGAGGACATATCAGAAAAAGGTTTAAGAACAATTACTAAATTTACTACACTACAAAAAGACTGTTTTCTTTATCACTCATTATGACCGCCTGTCTCTGTAACAATTTGTGATATACATAGTATCCAACACCAGTTCTTAGGCAGTAGTCTTCACCTGGCTGCATGTATTCAGCCTTTAAAGTAAATGTCAACCTTTCTGTCACTTTTCTATCACTGCTGTCAGATTCAAAATCATTTTCAGAATGCCAAGATGCAGGGTTCAAATGGAGTCCAGTCAGTTTGATGAAGCAGCAGAAACAAGCTTCCACTTCATAACAGAAGACTCATACTGATAAAAATGTCCACTGCATGCTATTTTGCACCCACCTGCATCTCCCATTGAGCAGAAGATGCTCTCAGTAACAGTCATAATGGTGTCTGTGGCCTGGTCGTAACGGCCAATAGGCTCTCCTTTGGAAGTGTACTGACGCACGTGTTGCAGGAGATCTCCTAGCGCTTGACTGACCACATTTGCTGCCGCACTCACCTACAAAACAAAGTAAGCTCTGTTATTCCTTTTTATTGCACAATGTTGCAAAGACTAAACTGCCTTTACTGATTTTATAAACAAAGTAAAAAAGAGAAAAGAAATCCATTGTACCTGTTTGAGGAGTTCACCATCTTCTGTGGCAGAGAGACAAGCTTGAACACAGCTCTCCACTGAGCGGTCCACTAGCTTTCCAGCTTCAATTAACTGCTCCTGGCAAACTGGGGAACTGATAGTGGGGCTAACCACCTACAGTATACAGAAGATTAGGGTAATTACTTTTCTTGGTATAAAAAAGAAAAATTACCAATTAAAAAAATTATATTTTTAAGGAGAGAGGTGACTGTAATTCTCAACTCGACTCAACTTTTCTAAGCCAAAGCCAGGAAACATTTAAACTAATTAATATGATTTGTTTTTATGGATGTAAAAGTACAATAATGGTGATACCGTGCCTCAGTGCTTTCGGATGTTTTGATTCTGAATCTGTTTTCATTTGCAGACAAATCTTAGGAGATCTAAATTTAATTTGCCTGTCTTCTCTACCAAGACTACTAATAAGGTAATAGGCTAGTAATGCAGTTTCCCAAGTAGCTCCAGGGAAACATTACAAACATCACACTGTTTGAAAAAGTCATACCGAAATATAATATTTTTTTCTCTATCTGAGGATTTTTGGAAGGAAAAAAAAGTAAACATTTCATTAAACATTAAACAAACACACAAGAATTAAACAGTATTTCAGTTTAATTTAAATGGAAACAGCTATCACTGTACCTTAGCACATGCGACCAGTTGGGATGTGGAGAGGGCACACTGTGTGGCAGCAGCAATAACTCTGTTTTGAAGAACAGTGTCTTCTGCAACCTGAGCCACATTCTTGGCTTTAAGCACCAACATGGCAGCTGCATTAGCCACTGCTTTGGCCAGATTCATCAAGACATCCTGCACAGCAAGAGGCAACACAGAAACAGAGAAACATCAAAAATATGATTTCAAGGCAAGCAAGAAGAGATTTTTTATGCAACAGAAACGTATACAAAGGTAAATCCAAATATAGTGTCAATATTACCTGGAACCTCTCATCTGTCTCATTTTCTCCAATCTGGCGCAGGAGATCTCCGCTGGCCTGCCCAATGCTGCCTGCTGCTGTTAGCACAGTCTGTCTTGGCTGAAAGACAATTGTCAAGCTTTCATTTGCATGATATTGTACCTTGAAAAGTAGATATATCTTGTATCTCTGTATCTTCAGTTGGCATTATACTTTGCCTCAGTGCAGAGCTGCTCCTTCAAAGAGGTTCTACTGTTGCCGTTTTCAGGTCAAGCACTAAACCTGGTCAATTCAAACTACACTGCACTAGCTCTAGCCCAAAAAGACATTCTTAATGATTTTTTTCTTTTTCTAGGTGGTTTATAAGTAACCACGATGTAACATGAATATAACATCTGCATTAAGCTAAGGACACATTTTTTATTTTATTTCTGACAATATTGGACTAAGTTTTGCATACCTCTCCAGAGGCAGGCTCCACAGCCTTGAGCAGGTCAGAAACTGCACCTGCCAGTGTCCTGGCAGCCTTCATCAGGTCATTACCACCGCCCACTTCATCCTCCATTAGTGCAGCCAACAGCTTCACACCCTTTGACATTTCTGTCAGGTTGGAGGAGATTGTGGTGATGGCACAACCCACAGCAGTGTAGTCTGTGTCCGTCGGGTCGCCTGATGAGAGGATACAATCAGAAGTGCAATCACAGAAACGGAAAGAAACCTAGAGAAAGTAAATCCGCACAGCAGTGTACAGTGAGCTAAAAGAACTCTTCTATATGTACTTCAGATTCACTGAACTAATCTGTAACTATTTAAGAAAGATTTAGTGACACACAAAGCAGTAAGACCCTCCCCTTTCCTCTATTAGAGACTCAAACTTCAGGTCCATACAACTCTGTTTTTTTTTTCACCTTGTCTGTCAAGGGTCTGCTTTAAATTCATTAAATGGCAACAATAAATAAATAAAATAAGAGTTTTAGTTTTGTTTTGTACAGAACCATGTGCAAACACAAAATGTTTTATTACATTTATAATATTAAAACTTGGCGTTTTTTGTTTCCAGCTAATTCTTTGGCTAAATGTACCTACACTTAGATCACACATTTAAAAGTTCTTAAATCCACTGACCAGCCGTGAGGTTGACCACTGAGGCGGTTCCTGCAGTGATGGCATCCACCTGGGAGTGGATCTCATGTTTGGACTCATCCATCTTGTTTTGTATCCACACTTTTGAGGCCTAGATACACAGCCAATGAAAAGAATATATAAAATTATCAAATTATGGCATCCAAGTAAAAATATAAAGACAGCAGCACTTATATTAACACCAAGACTATTTAGACAGATTGGTTTCTATGTTTAAAATTTGTGAGAGTATGCAATTTGAACTACACTGTACCATGTCCTGTCCAAATGGAGGCAGGCTGTCCACCTCTCCCAGATCGATCTGGGCCTTTTGTACAGCTTGCATACTGGTATTGATGGTTCCCATTAGAGCCTGCTGAGCTGAACTCTACAAGTGTGGAAAAGGAGACATAGTTAAATATCACATTTCCCGAAATTATCAATTATTTAGGATATGTTATGCAAATAATTCTATGTAAACATAAGAACAAGTTTGCAAAGCTTATTATTAACACTATCTCAGTTGCTCATGGGGTACACCTTGGACTATTATTAGTTAATTAGAAGTCTGGCCCTTAGAGACAGACCGCTACGTCCCTCTGGAGACATCAATTTACCCATAACTGTTTGTCTATGGTTAGTGTGAGAAAGAAAAACTACAGAGAACCCGCTGTACCCAGGGGAGGAGAGGCAGACTCCACACAGAAAAGTCCATATACAAGAATCAATCTTATAGCCTTTTTCTGCTGATCTCTCTGCCACCATTCACACTAAAGTAGTAAATCATAGTGAGAACTCTTCATACCAGTGGAGGCATGTGACCTCGGTGCATCTGGCCCATAGTGATCTGCTGCTGTGCTGACGGCATGGTGCCCACACTGAGAGACTCTGTGCCAATGGAGCCAGAGCGGATGACACCCGGCAGCGCCACAGAGCCATGCTCTGCTCGACCCACACGGTTAAACTGCTGCTGAAGAATGGTGGACCTGTAGGTACACAAATAAATATGGGGTCTAACAAACACCACTAACATATACAGTCAGGTCCATAAATATTGGGACATCGACACAATTCTAATCTTTTTGGCTCTATACACCACCACAATGGATTTTAAAAATGAAACAAACAAGATGTGCTTTAACTGCAGACTTTAGTTTGAGGGTATTTACATCCAAATCAGGTGAACGGTGTAGGAATTACAACAGTTTGTTTATGTGCCTCCCACTTTTTTTGGTGTAAAGAGCCAAAAAGATTAGAATTGTGTTGATGTCCCAATATTTATGGACCTGACTGTGACTACATCAAATCTCCTCTATATCAAAGAACATAGAGAGGGTACACAGTTACGGGTAAAGGGGCTCTATTGTAGTTATGTTTAGACAAAAAGACAGAGTAGAAAATCTATTGTAAAACACAATAGCAACAAGGGGCAAATTAGACAATAATTGGAAATAATGAGATAATTAAGCAAAGGAAATACACCATGCTTCTATTTGTGTGAATACATTTGTGGATATATGTGGATTATTAGCCTGTAAATGTCTTTTGTTTGCTCCCTAATGGAAAACTAGCTTCTTCAGATAAGGCTTTCCAGAGTTAGGTTAACAATGTTTTTGCAGTATCAAAGACTTATGCCCTCTGGCTCTGTGCACAGAAAAAAAATACAATAACAACAGCCAATCTCAATTGAAAACAGGGAAGTAATATCAATTGAGCTCGGACAGGAAAAAAGGCTTCGGTTTCAAACCGAGTCTACTGGATAAATGAGCCAATACTCATCTAATCAGGAAATGTTCTGATAGAGCCATCACTTGTCCAGTGCTGCTAAATTTCCTCACATCATGATTATCTCTCTGGATAACGTCCAGCAAAGGAAGCATTCATGTGGTGAAATGAACTTCTGAAAGAAGGATGTGTGGGCAAGGCAATACCAAAAAGGAAATTGAAAAAGGAGCCCTGTCTGATGTTGTGTTTTCAGAATAACATGCAATAACACAATCTCCCCGGTAACACATAACATGCAGTGATTAAATGAGAACTGCTCCGAGTATCTGTGAAATAACACCTTAAATAACGAGACAACTAAGAGCACTGCTCATGTTCTGCTTTCAACAACAGCTTTTGACATACAGTACTTCAACTCGTACATACTTTTTAGGAGATACAGACTCCTCCAGCATGGTTGACTCCTCATCACCTTCTAATCCAAAGCGGTCCTTACTTTGCTTCTGCAGAAGAGCCAAAAACATTGGGTAAATGGACTTCACTTACTTAACTGATACTCAACAACTGGTGCTTGAGTGTAACTCCTCTTACCCACACACGTTCACACATGCAGTCATTGACAATAAGCATTTGCAGCATTTTACCCAAAGTGCAAGATGCTTCTGTTAATTACTGTACTTTTGCACAATCCAGCCATCAAAGCTAGAAGGATGCTAGAGTGACCTTGGAAATTTGACAATAGTTAGTCTGCTAAAAACGTTTGGAAGACTAATTAGCAGAAGTTTGAGGTAATGTGCCTTCTTTCTTAAATTGCATCAAACTGAAATCAATTAATGAACAAATCTGTACCTAATTGATTTATGGCAATTTAGCTGTCTCTTAATGTGACTATCGTACCTTTTTAAGTATAATGTCGATGTAACCAGCAATGAGCTGCGAGATCTGTTCCCCTTCAGTGGTCTGCACTGAGTAGTAGCTTTCCTGATACTCTCCAAAGTCCTGCACACAAAGAGAAAAAACCCTGTTAAAAAAGCCCACTAGAGGTTAGTAAGCAAAGCAACCACTGGTGCTTGTAGTTTATACAAACAAGAGATTTACTTTCATTAATGTGGATCTGTGGAGTTTTTAATTAAAGGGGAATAGGTTGTGGGTGACATAAAACTTAGTTCTCGTATCATTTGAACTCAGAGTACCTTGGATGAGGGACGAAACGTCTTCGCCTCTAAACCTACGTCAAGATGCCTTTTTTGAAACCTATTTCTTGAATGTGTCTTGGTTGACTGAGAACTTCCACACACATTTAAACTTCTGAAGCAAGAAAGAATCTGCTCATCTGGGATAAATGAAAGTCCCTCACTCGGGAATGACAAATTAAAACTTTAAATACCTTGTCGTCTATCTTTGTGTCAGAAAAGCACACAGCACAGGCTGCACTCAGCTAAATACACACCTCCGTTAATTTAATAGATACTCTGTCTCGAGGAGATCTACAAGACTGTTGCTCATTGACTCACACAAAGGGGCAATATTGACAGGGAACACCGAATACTGTTAAATAGGTTAAGTGCAAGGGGAGAATGAAAATACATGCAGTCTGACGGCTACAGTCACTTTTCTTTAGGCCACCAACAAACTGCTGAATTTACTGCTGCCCTGACATCCCCACCTATCTACAACATATCTCCCCACTTATCTAAAAAGTGACACTACTGGATACAGTTTGTGACCAGTGCTTTACCAGTGTGAAGCTTTTGGGTGATGCTGCCCATCTCTTGACAGTAGTAAGAGGCCATTCCTGAACCACATCTTTGGTCTTTTCATCGACTCTCATCACAGACTCTTTGGTAATGCCCAGCAGCCGTGGCACAAGCTTGTTCTTGCTCTTCATCTTCTCCTGAAAAACAAAGGTTTTAATAGCATTTTTATGTCAAACAAAAAGCATGACAACAGCAGAGAACGCAACAGGTAATGAAACTAAGTACTGAAAGCTATTTCTTTGAAATATCCTTTTAACTGTATATGTAAATTTAATTTCACTACTGTCACTGGGGAAAACAGTCAACAACAGTCCTTAGTCATAACAGCATGAAATCCTCCTAATGTTGCAGACATGCTAATCTCCTAAAATGGGTTTTCATTTAACAATTAAATATTTATTGTAACCAATTCGAGCTTGTGAATGAAACAACCACTACACACTGAATCCACAATTACGGTATGCATGTTGCAGATGGACAAATGAGATGGGATATGACATGAGGGGAGATGTGTAAAACTTCCCAAAGACCCTGAAAGAGTTATGGTATGCACACTATAGGCTGCATTGTCCATTGTTATTTCAAGCATCTTTCTTCTTCAGTGGATTATGGTCATATGTGATGAAAAAATGACAGCGGTCATAGCAAGACAGGATTCAAGACTGAGATGACTACTTGAGTTAGTAAGTTAAAACAAGTTTTTGTTTATCCAAATACATGAGGATTTCCTGGGAGACAAGCACAAATCAAAAGGAAGCTTAGTCAGAGCACTGTCACTATGCTTTTCATTACACATTTTATTGGGGTTGCCTGTTCCTATATTTGTCCCTACAAGGCAAGGTGGCAATATAGGTTTATCATTTGTATTATTCCAAGTAGGGTCTGCCATTATAATATGTATATCTTTGTTACCTTAACCAAGAAGAAGGACACTCCATATGTGCGCAGAGAGCGGGCCAGTTTGACATATTTCACTTTAGCCTCTATCTCTGTCATTTCTCCACAGTTTTTGTGTTCCTGTGGGTCACAATATACTCATATTTAGACTAACAACAACAAAAAATAGAGCAAATGAAATGTCACCAATGAAAGCATACCTGGAATACTTTTTTCTCAGCTCCTCTTTGCTTTATGTATTCTTTGGGTAGAAACTCTTTCAAACTGGAAACGTGACAATACAGAACAATCTAAATGTTTCTTTAATACAGAAAAAATGTCTTAAATATGTGCTGGTCATGCAATGTTTGCTCAACATATTTGAGTCTAAAACTATGCTGACTGTGGATTACTTACTCCAGAAATCCAGGTTTGTGTTTGTGCTCTATGTGAGGTCCAAACTGTATTTGGGCCTGAATGCCTCCAAACTCGCAGGCCTTGTCAAACGATACAGGGTGAGAACCATTTAGGATGTCATCTCGAGCCTGGGACGAAACCAAAAATAGAATTTAGGATCTGATAAAAGTCATTAAAATGAATGTACTGGTGAAACTTCTGACCTGGACATAAAGTAGGTTAAGCTGGACTGGATCTCGAGAGTCTACATTCTGGTCTGAGTAGAAGAATTTGCGTCGGAGCAAAAGTGTTTCGTTCTCATCAACACCTTGCTCCCTGAATGTTCTGCTGTGGTCCAGCCAGTTCACTAAAAGGAAACAGACGTGTGAGATTTTTTGTCTTCTAAAGTATTTGTCCTGTAGTGTGCTCATAATAGAAAATGGTGATTTAAATTGAAAACCTAGACTCACACAATCCTGGTTGAATACATTGGTTGTCAGTTAAATCGCAATTTTGCTCTAAAGCATTAGCACTGCAGCTTAGTAAGATCACATGCACATCATGATCTCTCTCTTCTATCTATCTATTTGAATTCTATATAATTAGTTGAACTCATCTGAATAAAAAAAACACACATTTATTAAGTTTAGAGAGAAGAGAAACAGACATTTTATAGAAAAGGAAAAATAACTGATAGGGATATTTACTGGGTTAGAGGAAATGCAGACAATACAAATTAATCACAATAATGAATGAAGCAAACCTAATTATTCTGCATATTAGGAAGCTGTTTCTCGTGAACTTACATTCATCATCTGTGTGTAGTTTGGCTTTGAGCTTCTCCATTTTTCTCTCATCGCGCAGCAGAGTCCTATCCTTCTTCAGTGTCCCCATCCCATCCTCCTTCTTCTCCTCCACAGTCTCCTGGATCAGGGAGTATTCTTCATAGTTTGTGATGCCTAGAATGACAACAGGCAAAGAAATGAAAAACTAAAATGTATTTAATACAACAAGCTTGGTTCCTTTGCAATACACACCTATTCTACTGCATATTGTCACAAGCAGTTCTCCCACAGTTTTGGAGTCATCCACCATTATGGTTTTGACTGCTCCGTCCAACATTTTTATTTTCTGTGGCCTCTGCTTCTTCTTATATTCAAGGATGTCCTGCTCAGAAAGAGATACAAAGAGAACTTGGTTAAAAGAAATTGTGATGGAATATTGAATGTAAGGATGAAAAAAGAGCAAAGTATGTGCGGAAAAATGGATCAAATGCATCCAAGTTGCGTGAAGAGAAGAGAATATAGCCCAGAAAACCGTATTTAACGGCTGCCTATCACAGCCTCCTGCTCCCTCTCAGTCTCAACAATGAAAGGAGATTTGGTTCACAATAATTGGTCACAGTCATGCTTTCTACCTGAGGTTGCCTTTGGTTGATTTTAGAGGGGAACCATTTAGAGTTTTAAAACCCTAAACCCTGCTCCGCTCAGAGGGAACACTACTTTAATACACAACAACCAGAGTGGGTCATGCATGTGGCAGTGAGAATTTTTAGAAAACAAGCAGACAACAGATTACCAGATAGCTAAAGCAGATGTACTATTAGAAGTTTGATTTGATTATTTGAATAACAGTAATTGTATTCAATCAATTCACATGACTTCAAACCACTGTACCCACATTAGTGCTACAGGCAATACCTTTTAACATTACAGTGAACATGGTCTAATAATTACATAAATAAAGCTGCTATTGTCTCTGTATCACTTGAAAATTTGTTAAAATATGCTCTTCTACAAGAATTATGTACAACTATCATTCATTTAGGTCTGTGTACAAGATCTTATGACAAGCTCTAGTGGGTGCTGGTGTGGGGTCTCAATCATGCAAATATCTTAAGGTAACCAATTCACTTTTTCCACACACACTCCTCAGTAAAACCAACCCTGCCATGGAAACAGTCCGTCATAGTTTGTTTGTGCATCTGTCTGTCTGTAAGCCTGGTGAAGGGCTAAACTAATTTAGACATTTACCCCATTTCGGAGCATGTAATAGTCCAGTGTCCTGCCAGACTCCAGCCAGATGCCTTTCCTGGGGTCTTCATCAGACAAAAACAGGCCATAATCTGATGCTAGAGCAGTGGGGGCAGACATTTTAGTTAAAATAGAAAACTACATACAGCAGAAATGACAGACGTCAGCACAGACAGATATAATCCTATACTTTTATCATATATTCTTGTGCAGCCCTGTGATAAATTCTACATTAATACTCACCCTGCCCAGTCTGAGCCTCGGGGACCCTTTCTCTGATGATTCGACACGCATCGTAGACAGCTGTAGAGGGCTCAAACTGCATTGTCTTCACTACATTGCATTGGCGAATGCAGATTTTCAGCGACAGCACCACCATGTTGTCGGGTGGCGTGGGCTGCAGCTACACCTGTACGCAACAAAAAACACCGCAGGGTAAGAGGCCGAAGCACAATGGACAATGGAGGACAATGATAAAATCAATACTGCTACGTGGATAGACTTCTTTTGTTCCCACTGTAAAAAGTAATATTTCACAAGCTGTTAGAAAACACACACACATTTGTATTCATAAAACAAAAGATTTGACAAGTATTTTATCACATTCTGAAAGCGGCCCATCTGGTTACTGCTGGAGATAAAGAAGATGGAATTTTTGGCATAATAAAGTACAAACTAGTAAACCTATTCCAACCACAGTGTCTGGTTTGTTGCATGATCACTAACACTAAATGCATGTCAAAAGCATGCTTAGAGTACAGAACAACACTGCTGAGATTCAGACACCAAGAACAAGACGTGACTCCCAAACAGTGCACCTCCTGTCTAGAACCAATGAGAACATAGAGCTACTCTGTCTTAGGGGTCAAAGGTCAGAGGTCACACCGTTAACGCTATGGCATTTTCAAGTACAGACAGCGCCTTTTCTCCTCTGCTGGCCCTTGACCTTGACTTCAGTGTACAGAATCTGGTTCTTATGTGAGAGTGGTTCAGAGACAGGAGTCAAGGTGTTGAGAATGGTATGTAGTGCTCACATCTTTATGCATTGGACTTGCTAGTAGAAATAAAAATCACGAGAAAATATATTTAACAAGTTGTAAGTTAGCAACACAGTGTGAGCTGAGAATTACAAGCATCCATTTTGTAGTTCTGTATCTTTTGTTGTTCTTATTTATACACAAACCTGACCTTTATTACATCTTATGCTTCTCAGGTGGTATGTGTTTGCGTCCATGGCTCATCTGCACTGAAGTCCAGAAATAACACAACATTTCTCTTTTAGCGTGTAATCGCTGCAGAATCAGCTTTACAGAGCTGGAAAATGGGCCCAACAGGAAGCGCAAAGAGATAAGACAGAGGCAGCAGTGATAAAGTAATTACATGATGAGGTGGTTTTGACTGAAAACACCAGTGAATCTAGTCTATGGGATATTGTGATCTAGCTAGAAACATACACTAAATGACAAAGTTATAAAAGCATTATCATAAAACCCATCAAAGATTAGAAAGTCAGTTGTTTTTGTCCTTACATTATAATACCATTCATTACTACACAAATTCTTTGTGGTTTGTTATTTGCTCTTTTTAATTATAGAGCCTTGGTTTTTTTTTAGCCTTCCTGTGAGTCTCAGTAACTGAACAAAACAATTTCATTTGGAGTAATAAAATCTTTTGGTTGTGAAAACCTGAGTAAGATCTTAGTGAGTGTTATGAATTCAATATTGCACAACTCATTTGAAGAAGGAGAACATGTATTTATAGAGCATACCAAATTTGTACCAAAGTAATTCAATGTGCTTTACAGAAATGACACAAAAGTGGTAGCAAAGAACAAACATGATAGAAAGAAAAATATAAAGAAATAAACAAAACATAGGGAAAAAAAATTATAAAAAGCTGGAGCTCAACTCTCACACAAACGTTTAAAATAAGCCATGGCCCTGCTTCATCCTGCATCAAGGCGACACAGAGTCTCCTTCAAAGTCGGCTAAAGCAGAACAGCATCCTATTGTAACACCCATCTCTTCAAAAGAAAGGATTTTCCCTGATCAGAAGAGATTATTAAGCTCCCGAAACACTAAAGTATCTCATTAGACTGGTACTACAACTCAGTAGCACTAATGGCTACTTCCAATGCAAGTCATATTTTTGCCTCCTTATTAGTCTTCTGTCCATTTTAAGCTGGTCCCATTAGCTATATTACATCTTTAGGTGCAATTAATCAAAAGTAATAACTATAGAACAAAAAGGCAAAAGGAGGTGCTTACAAGTGGCTGTGATAACAACCAGAGTGTGGGACCAAGCTGAGAAAACCTTGGATTAAAAGTCGCAACTGCTGATAAGTTTAGAAACTGACAAACAAAAATGAGCAAAAACTATAGGGTTCAGAATTCTAAGCAGTACAAAGAGTTACTCTACCAACTCTTGAACACAGAGACCTGTTACATTGCTACAGTCATTATCAGTACACTCCTACACTGTATCGCATAAGTCCCCTTCTGACCTTAAACCAAACTGCACCAGTAACACCTACACTCTTTTAATCTACAAGCTTTAAATAACAGACTATTCTATATTGCATTTTCCACTAAGTTTACACCAAAAATAGTAAAAGCTGCCATTTTATAAAAAAAAATAAAATATAAAAAAAAGGGTGGTTTATTTATTTATTTATTTCAGTGTTAAAAGAACAGGTTATATATCACCACTATGTTTCAGCACAGAAATAAAAAATAATAGACTGTTTTTTTAAGTTGCAGAGGCCTGAGGTGCTTTTGAGCCAAATGTGACAGGAAAAAGGGTGACAGGAGAAACATTAGATTGTCCCCATACAGCAGAAATGAAAAGGACAATAGTGTCAACAACAGAGCAGCCTCGCTCCAGTCCAACTCCAGTGACCTAGGATGTGTCATTTTACAAATAGCAAGTCCACACTGCTGCTTGTGCTTCATTTTTGTCACAGCCTTGGCTGGTTTCTCTTTTTAAATACAGCTCATTTGCAACATGTATAGCAACTCAACAGTAACAAGATAGTAACAACACTAGCAAAAGTAAATGGTGGCTGTTTTGGCTTGGCAAGATGACGTCAAGCCTCCGACTGTATTCTGTCAAAAGGGGAGAAATGCACACCATGGGGCAAATGTCAAACAACATGAAGTGGGAAGTATGTTCTATGTGGAAGACAAATCCTGAAGACACAGCCTTTGACATGGATACAGTAAATGTGATGTCGTAGTACGACAGTCGTACCCCAGGAAAAAAGGAAGGAGATCACAAAGAACACCAATAGACTGGGAGGGAAGAAGAACTGGTTACATTTGGCCTCACAAAAATTAGATTTCATTTGGAGCAAACGGCAGCCTTAGAGTCAGACAAAAGCTCGTGAGATAAAGGAAAATGAGACCAAGCACTGGAACATGTAGCTATTGTTCAATAGATCAATGAAGCAGAGCCATGCCTGCTGGGAATGCTTAGGTCCTATTACAGTAACGTAGCCTCTAATCCAATAATAGAAGAGACCACAAGTTTACCAGCCCTAACCCTGAGCTGCTGTGGACCAGAAAGTAGTCAATACCTGGTTTCTACATCAGGTCACTCTGGACATGGCCATTAGTTGTCCTTCTCACTTTTCCTCAGGGCGGTATTGTGTTTAGCAACCTGTTGGGCTGCCTTCCAGATAGGAAAACTGCATTTAAAATCATGCAACATAATATTATCAAACTTTGTTAGCACAATACTTCATAATTAATATCTATGGATCCATACATTTAGATACGTTCAAATCTGACAGGCCTTTATGAATGTATGGGATGGGTTTACAATAATGCTATTTCTAGTTCCATCCCATACTATTTTCCTACGGATCATGAACATTAATTACGCTGTGTATTGTATCACTTTGTCAAATATCATAGTAGTCATGTTGACTACTTTTTGTGATGTAACAGGTCATAAAAAGACAGGGCTCCACAGCAAATTAAATGATTTGCAAGTGCAGCATAAGTCCATCAATAATTTTGGTTCATTTTCAGGAGAGGTTGTCTGACGAGCCTGTCTTTCAAAAAAGATAGTCCAAGCTGAACTCTACAAGGTCTGGGATGTTTGTAATGTTATTCCAAGATAAATCAGTTCCCAGAAGTTCACCCCAACCAGAGGCATGTCCAGAAAGAGGCAATGTTTCATTATTTAAATAAACACCAGTGTGTAAAAAAAGAAAAAACTGTTTTTAAAACTGTCGTCATTACTGTCCTGGCCTGCATGAAAACTCAAAACCTGTTCTTAACTACTCATTGGGCAGAAATGGAACTGATCTAAAGCATATATCCTTAGTCACACACCAGTAAGCCAGTGTGGGTCAGACTGAGGTCATTATCCACAAGGCTGAATGACACACTGATGGGAGTAGGTAAACGGAAAGAGCTTTGGGTCTACGTCCAAGAGAATATGCAGCAAGGAGAGTGTCTCTGCTACAGTACCTCAAGAGCACACGGTGATTCATGGGAAGTAGTCATCACAAGAAAAAATAATAGAATTGTGGCTTGAGAGAGAGTTGCATTGGCAAAAAAAAATGCAGTGGGCAGGTTATACGAGTAATGTTAATGTCAAGTCAATGTGACAGATGGGCACAGACACAGGTGGCTCAATTTGTATAACCTATACAAAGTAAGTCACCTGACACACCATCAATGTGTCCTATATATTATATTGAATTAATATGATTTGTGCAGCTCTAAATAATTTCCTTCCAATTGTTTTGTCAAAAACTGAAGTATATTGATCTGACACAAATAAACACAATTGTATCCACATCAAACCTAATAATCCTGGTTTAAAATTATGAATAATTTTATTAGTTGAAGGTTTGTCACATTCATGTAGTACTACAATCATGTGCATTTTCAAAAATAACAAATTAAACACGCTATAGCTTAACATATGCAGCAGTAGGTGGTCATAGTAATTATGCTGTCTTTATATGTTCATTTCCACTGTGCAACTTGTGAAGCATTCCAAAAAAACAACAGTGGTCTTCAGCCTTTAATAGTTCACACACACTAAAAAATCTTCCCAGATGCAAATGAAATGTGACAAAACTATAGAGCTATCTTCTCAGCAACACAGAACAAAAGAAGACACTCCGTCGTCTTGTTGTCCATGTGAGGAATAACCCATGCAGAGCTAATTAACCACCTGGTTGGTGGTGGGCCCCAGTGACAGAGTGCATGCCTTCTCAATGACACCTACCTCTATGGCTGTCATATGTTTAATGTGTATGTTGGCTATGCATGTGTGTATTTGAACGCATGTGTGCGTGTGTCTGAGTGAGAAAAGGGCAGGCAGGTGATGCCTCTCTGTCGAGCACAAGCTGAGGTGTCATGTTTCAGTCAGAGGAAAACAGAGCCTTCAGTCTGCCATTGCCGCCTCTTTGAGAAGAGAAGAGAGTTTAACACCCAAGTATACCTTGTATCTTTTTATGCATCTGTGAAGCAGTAATGTTTATAAAAGATGGCCCTTTCAAGATAACACCAGAAATGTAAACAATTATACTGGAGCAAGGAAATGTTAATATAGGTCACCATGGTTACAGAGTGATTTGTGATTTGGCTAATGGCATTTGTTGAGGGAGGCCTGACAATGAGATGAGAAACTAAATATGTCGCTCTGTACACTACACTTTCAGTTACAATTGTACAATACTGAGTATTTAGCTAAACATTACATAGAGCTTAAACTGAAATATTGTGTGTGTTTTAGCCATTGTGCATTTCCATTTCTTGTTTCATTGTTGCTTGTGGCCAGGAACTGGCAAAGCTAAAGGATCAGACAGAAAAGAACATCATCATCACAGTGCAAACACAACAAAACACATCACACAGAGCTGTGCTTACAGCTATAAAAATATACACCTGTATATACACACTGACTCGTAAGTGCTCTCCAAGAACAAATCTGCAATACATACTTCTGATACACAACTGTCAAACCAGAGTCAAGAGAACAGTTTAACGTCAAAAAGATAACTACCATTGGTTCTTGCTTTACTCTCCTTCTTTTCTACTTTTCACAGAACAATGTTTTTTTTATTGTATTATTATTTTGCAAACACATAGTGCATATTTAAAGGTGTGGAAGACAAACATCTATTACAAAACAAGTACGACTGTACGATAAACATTACAAACAGGAAAAGAATAGGAGTACATTGCATACTAGTATTATGTCTATGAGGGAGGAAGGAAGAAAAGAAGAAGAGAAACAGAGAGAGAAAAAACAATAAAAAGGGAAAGCTAAAAATAACATACAAAGTATAATAAAGTAATAATTTAATAAAGAATGATAATATGAATAAAAAACGTATGGTACTAACAATAGCTCTGCATGTCTGTGTACCACGGGGTATGTGGCCCGGTACCCCCCATTAGACCCTATCTACTTACCTCTGTTCATGTACCCATTTGTTCTCCTGACAATGTGAGGTGCATTAAAATAAGCATTACACTTAACCTATTGCTTTTGTGATTATAATTATTTTATGATTATTTGCCTACACAAATTGCATTAAAATCATTCAGGGCATTTTGGCATAAGCAGCCCAGAGGGTAGGCCCAGGGCAGAGGCGTAGTGGTAGGCGAGGCCCACATATACCACCCAGGCATACGGGTCTAGTGTAATTACCTTGCGATACATACATTTAAACAGAATGTTTATAGTATGAGCAGAAGCAGCACTGCCACTCTTTGACATTGTGTTTCTCTTTTGCACTGATATTATGGACTGTTCAAACAAGAGACTTTAAGTGCAATGTGTCAACATAAGGTCCCCTTTCAAAACCTTTACGGTCTGTATAAAGAAAGGCAGAGCCCAAAGATTAGACTAAAACACTTTGCCTAAACATTTGCATTGCACCACAGTTAGCTAAAACTTAATATTTAACAATGAGGAAAGAGGGCCCTAAGCAGACCATCCTGTACTAGACATTACACAGGAGTAGTGACTCATGACTTCCCAGAGACATCTAAAAGTCTGTACAGTATTCCCATAGGCACCTTGCTATTCAGCGCCATGTGTAGCTCACACTAGGTCAGCACGCAGACGTAGACGAAGTAAGTTAAAGAAAAAAAAAAAAAAAAAGGCAGAAAGAGGTCAATCTTCATTCTCTGTGACTTGATGGATGCAGCATGTTTTATAAACCCTGCTTTTCTGTTTTATCTTATGAGAGCTGCCTAAAATATATATAAAAGATTCAAAAGTAGGACTGCGGAGAAATATTGCAAAGAAATGTGGATGTTTTTAATTAATTGTCCAATCAGAGGCTTAAATCACATTACATTAAATACATCAGTTTTATTGCAAGTAACACAGTCCTTTTCTTTTTTTCATTTTTTTTTTTTTCACAAAAAGGGTAGCTAAGCGCTTTGAATAGATTTTATCTCAATACATAGTGGCATAGTTTGACAGAATTGTTGTAATTTATGTATTTAAAAAAACTAAACACTATCTACCCCCATCTCTCTACAACATACAAAAACATTTATGTGACTGCAGTGATGACATGTCTTGTGTCAAGACTTTTATTGTTTTTCTTTATCCCCTGGTGACACAACAGAATTTTAACTAAATAGTAAATACCATGCAGACACAGCACTGTGGCTCAGTGGTAGAGCAGTCGTCCTTCAACCGGAAGGTAGGTGGTTCGATTCCCGCTCTCCCCACAGTTCATACTATCGTTGTGTCCTTGGGCAAGACACTTAACCCACCTTGCCTACAGTGGTGTTCCAGCTGTAACACTGGTGAATGGAACCTTAATGTAAGTCGCTTTGGGTAAAAGCGTTGATCGAACTATAATTAGCAGAGCAAGAGAGATTAAGCACAAAATCAAACTGGCTCTCCATTGTGCTCAAGATTTGTGGTTGTTTGTGTCCATGTCACACACAAAGTCTTCATGTTGGATCATTTCAGCTGAAATAAAATCAATAAAACCTGACTTAAACTAAGATTGTGCTGTCCCCCCCAAGTTATTTTACAATAGGAGATGATTCTGGCGCTCACTTGGAGCCATTTATTCAACGCAATTCTGCTGCAGTGTGGGTGAATCATGTCTGCTATAATCATGTAATTGGATGAGATACAGATGGCTTTGGTCTATGAAAAACTGGGCAGAGTTAATTATTAGAAGACCATTATGTGAAAGTGCATTGCTCTGTGCTCATTTTCTAGTATTTATTTTAAAATAAATAATAAATAAAAGGTTTTGGCAGCTGTATAAAGAAATATTGAGGGCAATGAGTGCATGTAAATTATTTATGATGACATCACTTGACTTGCACAAAGCGATCCAAAGTGAACTCTGACGATAGGCATGCTGAGTGCCAAGCAGGCCACTGGGTGTCTGGACACTGGGCTTGTCCTATTTGGCTTTGGTGCAGTGAGGATTACACAGCACTTCGTGGAAAAACAGGTGTTGTGGTGACGGCCTCAGTTGACCAGTAAAACTACTGACAGTGGAAGGAATGCATTGATAGTGTGGGAGTGACCAGATGTGCCTGGGAGCCTCCGAGCGTTTTCCAGAAGGCATGCTTGACCTCATAAAAAAAAACAAGCTGGTAAAACAGAGTTGCGTCACATGCCCAAGGCTCCCTAACAATGTTTGCATTTTAATAAAATCACCAGAAAAAAACACATCTCTGTTGGATAAAAAGAATGACAGAGCAAATAAAAGTGTAGTCAACTGCTGTCATTTAAAACATTGACTTCATACAAGTGTCAAATATGGAGAATGGTTTTCTGCTTAAAATACACTCTGTATGTGCTCTTCTGAATGAACTTCAGATTAGCATGTCTTCAGCTCAGCTATAAGCAACACTGAACAGTTCCAGCTGCCTCACGGTTTACAATTTTATTTTATTTTAATATACATCACAAATAAAAAAATTAAAAAATTACAATGTTGAAATGGCCATAAAAAAAGAAACAGCCAAACAAGCTTAGTTGGATTTAGCTACTTCTAAAAAACATCATAATAAAGCCACTGAGCTGAAGTTTTAGCTGCATATAAACAGCTGATAATGTCCATGTTTAGAGGAGCCTTCAGCAGTTGTCACTTGATTTGCAAAACAAAACCGGTTAACAACTCATTAAAAGCTGCTACATGAGTGAGACTGAAAATATAAAAGTAAAAACACTCTTCTGTATCGTTTGACACCTTCAAGTGCTACATCACAGCAGACACAACCAAGTGTTAATATACGAGACTAAAGCAAACTGTACTTCCAAGCAGCAAAAAAGAAAAGAAAGACTGCAATTCTTGGGCACTTCAGATTAATGTAACTGCAAGAAAAACATATTCTGTACCATCAGACCAAATGCCAGCTCTGCAAGGACTATGGCATATTGCGGCTTACAAACCTCTGCATCTTAACTTCTACAATCTGTTCCATGGTTTTAAAATGAAAGTGAAGTTAAATGAGACCCAGGGATGCTGCAATCCATCTGCAGAGCTGTAGTCTACATTCATAAAGCAATGTTGAGATGTCACTTGTGGGATTTTCCCGAGGGAGTGCTCTCTTACCTTATTGCTGAGAGAAACAGCCTTGACCGTCTGCTGATGCTCACAGCTAGAAAAAGAAAAGAGACAAAAAAAAAACAGATTTTAAACATGCAGGGCTCTGCTAATATGTTCTCATTATTGACATTAAAAAGACCCTCTTTGGGAGTAACAGACTAGTCTCAATTGTTTTAGCTAATGCCATATGTTGTTGTGCATGTGAGCATACAATGCAAAAGGAAAAAATTATGTATTTGATAAAATATAATTAGAGACTTGCAGTGAGCAGTGAAGAAACAGCTGGTTCACAGCTGGTTAAGTGGATAAATACAAATTTAACAGTGACATGCAGCGCAAAAGCTGTTTTGCTATTTTAAGGCAATGCACTGACAACTCGCAGAAGTCAGCTGTGTTAGCTCGTAGTAAATGTTATTGGTTAGTATATTGGTTTGAAGTCATTTTACGCAATTGACATGATTCAAATGATGCACCTTCCTTGAAGGAAGCAAAGGTTAGCTCTTTAAATTTCATTTTTGTTGTATTTGTTGGGGATGTTCCATTTTCACCCTTTTTAAATGGATGCTACAATGAGGATCATTTACACAAGAGAAAATCTGTTGCATCTACAAGGAAGGATGGTTCCAGAGACATGAGGAAGAGATACAGAGGTACTACAACAGAATTTCCCCTTAGGCATTAATAAAGTTTAATTGAATTGAATACAAAGACATGTTTGATGTTAAAAGTATATCATTTTTGTCTTTTCTTTTTCTTTTGAGGTTCAGTTACAGACTCTGAACGGCATGGCACCTGTCGTGTGTTTGTGTGCTTAAAACTAATGAGATGTGATGAGAAATGTGATGTTTACTTATGGTTTTCCATAAAGCTTTTTGGAAATTGGGGATGATGACAACTAGGCATGGGACAATAACTGATTTAAAGATCTACTGCAGTTAAAAAAAGCTATTTTTAAAGACAATTTTGATAGGCACATATTCAAAAGAGCTTCTTTAAATTGACAACTCTTCAATTATTAGTGCTGTTAAAATATTTAATAAAACTGGCTCAAAGTGATAACTGATATTTACAACTGAGTGACACCAATGTAAAGCGTGGAAAAGTGAGTGAGCCCTTAAGAAAATGCACTCATTTATTTGGAAATTTGTATTTGACTCTTATACAGTATTTAAATATGCTCCATTTAACTTTAAGCATTTAAAGTTGTAAGGCAGGCAGGGCAAGAATTGGCTTGTTGCTTAATAATTTCTTTTTTTTTTTTTATGTTGGTATTGACTTCCAATCTGCTATGTTCTTGGTTTTGATTGGTCTTTCCATGTCATGGCCTCGGTTTTATCCTGGCCTCAATAGGCTATTGTCTCAGTAATGTTTGTTATAATTAGAGATCACATGAACAACTGACTCCGGCTGTGGATTTTCCAAGTTTGGCATTCCCGCTGAATGAGATAAGCATTAGGATGTGTCTAGATAAACTTCGGAGGATATGTATACCTAAGACTTGTCTTAAGTCACATAAAGTGACCAGCTGTATGGCTTTTCTAAAGAATGATTGTGTCTTCAGGCAAAACATAAAAGGTAACGGTGCCAACACGCATAGAAAATAAAACTAACAGCCCTCATTATGGCATGCAGTTTTCAGTTTCAACTGCCATAAATGCAGTGGAAATGACCAATAAAATATATCTGAAAGCACACAAAGATTAGTTGCCAGCTGTACTTGCTGCATTCTGTTGTCATACAATGTGGCATTGCTATTTTTCCAAATGGACCAAAAATGTCCCTGATGCAGATGAGGAGTCTGGTTTACAGCAGACCTAGTGGGTTATTCCACCTGACCAGGCAGTAAAGAAAAGAGCCCCTGGCCAAGCCTGAGTTAATGACATGCACTGCAGCCGCTCTGCTGACAGGACGGAGAATGATGGGGGACAAGTGAGATACTCTTAAGGTGGATTATTAGGAGGGGAAGCAACAAACTCTGCAGGAAGGCTCTCAGTGTAATGAATAGCTTTTCTCCTGCCGGAACTTTGGCACACACTACAGCCACATAAATACCTCACAAACATTTGCAACCTCAATTGTAAGCCTCACTGACACAAGGACACAAGTTAGATTGTTTGCTTTTAACAACAACGACAACAACAACCCAGGTGAAAGGATTACACTGGGTTAATGCTATGGGTAGACAATGGCTGCAAAATAATACCATGCAGAGCTTCTCATCAGCATTGCTGTGCATGTGACTTAACAATATTTTAAACCCTTTCTATTAACAATGTGGGCCAAATACATTGCCTTTTTAGTGCTTTTTGTACATCTTTACAAATGCAGCGTTTAAAAACGCACTTTTTTTAAATACGTCACCACTCAGTTTATGCATTGATGTTTTGTGTTGCAATACTGTGTTGAGATACTGTATTCATGGTAACAAAAACGACCTTTACAACAAGTTACAAATTTACAACCTAACCTAAAGTTTATCACTCCTTAATGAAAACTAAACTTCAAACGTATTCTCTTTAAATGGACAGAGAATCAAATCAGAACATTGTCCGCTGCTACTGGCACCCAACAAAACACAACTGAGAGGTAACAGACTAAACAAGAATTTTGCTTTTCTAAAATTTGGATGGGAAGTTCAGCTTGGAGCTCAATTGTACAGGTTATAGGTTATCCCGCCATAGAGTTACACACTTCAAGAACTTTGTGATAAATTAGCAAAATTATAATGATAATGACAAAAACTCAGTGGTCGGGAAACTCCTCTCCAATGGGGTTTCCAGAGGTGGACTGCAGGGGTGTATGTCCACTGGCATTTCTGAGAGCACAATATGCCACTAGAGACATTATTGTTTTGTTCTGCGGTTTCATTAATCACACACTGCAGACAACATGGAGCCAGGGTAACACCTTCCTCCAGCATCAATAATGAGACTTAAATAAAACTACCCACTAGGACTTCTCATGGACGTCCACCTCTGTTCACACCAACTTCAAGTGGCATCGGAAAACCCTGGTGCACAGATGTAAAATAGTATCAAGCAAACACAAGCAAGCACAAACTGCTCAGAGTGAGATGGTGGCTAGGTTTCAGGCTACAGACCACCTCGGAGATCAATGACAGCTGTTCACTGAAGGAAAATCATTATTCACCCACATTTCAACAGCAAACTTTCCAAGAAATATTGCCATTTGTTTACGTTTTAACAAAAAATCTACATCTTTACTCTTAATATAAAACTTCTCTTTTTACAATCAACTCCTCTTGACCTCAGAACTTGTGTCAGATCCGTTTTTTTCCCCTTTTTTAAAGAAAGTGGGTAAAATTTGAAGAATACACGTCAATCGGTGCTTTATAGTTTTGTGTAATGGGGATTTAAGGATCTAAATCATGGCAAACATCACATCAGTTGAGTCCAGCACTGTAGCCCGCTGACTAAATGTGTGTTGTCTCCTCTTCCCACAGATAAGAAGCAGACCCACATATGCAATTAGCTAAATGGCTCCATGGGATCTGGGCTTAATACATGCAGCTGGAGCAAGGGGAGTGGAGCACTGGGGCCTCGTCACTCCCCACTGCCTTCTCTTCAGGAGCTACCTGTCTGAAAAGCACTCACTGAGCTCATTAGCCTTTTAAAACACAGCCTGTGTTATTAGAATGATAAATCAGTTCTCTGTTGAAAAAAAAAATTGAATTTATATTACATATAAAATGGTAAAGAAGTATAAAACATATTTGGGCTAGATGGCGTAACCTCAAATGCATGACAAGACAAAGAGAACAGTTAAACGCAAAGCAAAGTCTTTCATTTTTAAGATTATTACATGACAAAATGACACATGACAAAGATGTAAATGCAAAATCCCACACATGCATAGGCTTATCATTAGATCTTTGCCTAATCATTTTAAAAGGGAAAATGAGGACATCTGGAGAACAGCTGTTGCTTTGCATCAGGTCCAAGCGCGCACACACACACATGCACGCACACACAGTTGTTACATAGACTCCCATCAGAGGTTAGCGGGTCAGGAGCCCTCTGTCCAGACGCACCATTTAATCTGCTGTAGGTATCTCTGGAAATGAAACACCACACAGACACACAAGCACACAGAAATAGGCATGGAAACACAGGCCCTGCACTCTCTTCTATACAAGGTATTTGGGCCTCCTCAGGGAGGGCATAGATTCTCAATGATTAGTCCTACCCTTCTACTGACAGTGTATGTGTGTGTGTGTTGGGGTCAGGGGCACTGCTACTAATTTAATTACACAGGCCCTTGTCCCTGCTGAGAACAACTCCCAATTCCATGAATGGAATCGAACCCCTCCAGCCAAATGGGGAGCGCAGCTATGTGTTTACATTAGTATTTAACACTTGGTTTACATTGTTTTTAGTCTGTACTCAGCCCTAGAGCATGGACAGGAATGTGTGTGTCCCCAGGCCATGATCTTTGGTTGAGTACTGTAAGCTAGAAGAAGCAAAAGGAAGTGCAACTCAGTGACATTCAACAGCGCAAGACAAAACTCTGTACGCACTTGTGATAAAAGGCTGTCATAAGCAAACGTCTGTTCCAAGTCACAGTCTCATTTTAAAAATAAAAAAATTTAAATCAAGAGAATAGCAGAACTGTTCTTTGCCTAAAACACATCACTGTGTCTGTATTCCTTTGAAGTGTATAGTAAACTTAATAAAATCACATTAACAGTCTTTCAATTCTTTGAACCAATTATGTGATGGCAAGTCTGCCACACAGCCAGGAATTTAAAAAGAATATTCCTGGCAGGCAGTTGGAGAATAATTCATTTTGTTCAAATAATGCATAAAAAAAGAATTATGCTGAAATCAAATGTCAACGTTTTCCTGCAGCACTTGTATGGAAATTAATTTATTTCACAGTTTTTTCTTGCTGACGCTCAACAGATATAACTGTCCACTGGAGCAATGCCCTGGAGCGTGCCTTTCAAATGTTTGACCCCAAAAGGCAGGTCATGTCACAAACCTGCTTTCTTTTCCACTGTCACAAGTGCTGATCAAAGCAAACTGAGCAGAACATAGAAGGCCCATTTTCTCCTGATGGAGAAGGCAGTCCTCACAAACCTACTGTTTACTGTGTAAATCAACTGAGCCAGTGGCAGAGCTCATATATTATGGACAACAAAAGTATTTGTGCTGCATGAATTGAAAAGCTGTTGAATACTATATTTGAAGAGCCATAACAAAGAGATAAAAGGGTAGTATTCCTCTGCAGAGCCACATTAGGCCAGGACAGTCTTCTTCATGAGCCACTGTCCTAATCTTCTTTCGCATCTCAACCGCAAAGATATGGAGTCCTTTAATCCACTAAGGGTGGACAGCTGCGTTCAGATGGTTAACTGCCCGCTACGCTAACTCCAGCGGCTAGGGCCTCCAAAACCTAATTTACTCAACAGTAAAATATATGGGTAGAGCTACATTTTAATTAGGATAAGCACTTTGCTATTCCTTATCCATTTCATTTGCAGATTTTGTGGTTTTCTGAATGGATGGCACTTTCCTTAAGACTATTTAAAATAAAGTCAACTGCAATTTGAGTGCAAGTCCTTGTGATTATATGATACTGTATGTAATACAAAGCAGTATGCATGAGGGCAAAGTCTAGAGACACTAAAGGGGAAGACAAACATGACACAAGAGGTGACCTGCCTCAAGGGGCTTCAGCTGCCTATTGTGGGGAACAATCCAAGTGTCTCCGAGCCTGGTTTTTCAGCCTGTCCACGTGAAAGCTTGGCCTCTTGCTTGTCACTTCTATTGTTAGAAGCAGGCAGGAGCCGCTCCCCGTTTTCTTCATACTCAGCATTGTTTGGAGAGTTAGAAAGCAATGGCAGCCACACACATTTGTTAAGTACACACAAAGCTGCTTTTAAAATTGCAGCCATTGAGTTTGTGATAACCTGAAACCTGACGGGAGCAAATTTAAATTGCAAAATGATTTGACTTTGCATCTAAAGAAACGATGGGAAAGTCCAGAGGCAAAGTAAGACACAAAACACTACAGCCACCATGTCTTGTTCAGTGTCTTTTCAGGAATATTTTGAGAATTTGTAATGTACCTTAAACATAGAGAGAACATAGAGAGAACCCATAAATATGCATACTGTTGCAAGGAGTTTAAAAAAAAAAAGTAAAGTAAAATTCGCTCTGTTTATTTGCGATACATCCAGCAGCAGACATAGGAGGTAATCCCTGCCATGGCAAAAGATGATCTGATGACCCATTTATAGTAGTCACAAATCATACAGCAGTTCATGTTTTAGATGCCCAGACAAATGCAATGAGAAGAATTTCAAAATGTCATGCAGACGGTGTGAATGTTCTGTCCATCAATCCATCACCCTTCATCAATTTACCAGATGTGCTTGCTGATTTACACATCAGCAAATGAAACCTGTGTCACTTCATCCCGCCGGCTGAAGGGAAGCCGAGGTGATGACATGCTGGCTAGCTGCAGGACTGAGGAAGGAATCGTAATGTGCTGAGAGAAACTAAGAGAGAGGTAGAATTCTAGTGGGCAGAAGAGAAGAAGAGAGTGAGATAAAGAGGGAAAACATGGCAATGGCCGGATTCGAGGTGAGGGCTCCTACTACTGCGTCCTGCTCGCTCAGCACACCATGCAGCTTATCTTTCAGCAGAAATACCACTGTCTCAGTGACTGAGAGCTCTGTGCTACCATCACCAACACTTTACCTTAGCCAAGATGACATGGTCAGCTGGGCCCATAGATTTCTTTGAAGGAAGAAGATGGGGGTTTGGTAAGAACACCAGTGCTACTTGCTTCTAGATGTGTATAGGACCACCACACCAACAATCTAAGACATAACATACACCCATATAAACTCCAAAAACAGCATTATGAACATAAATGCTGGGGCTAATGAGTGGTTCACTAGACCAGACATTAACGGACGTCCTTCCCAAATGTTCCCTACCCACAATTACCAGCAGTGATGATCTAGTAGCTTAATGAGAGAAAACCTGCTTGAGGGAATGTGGTAAATAAAGAGAAAGTTGTGGATCAGTAGTGTTGGCTAGAAGGGGATGGATGGGTATGTGCTCCCCTAGTAATTTCCCTAAGGGTGTACGCTGCACATGGGAGATAAGTAACCCAACTGGGGACAAGGCTGGCTTTTTACCCAGAGTCCAAAAGACAAAACGCCCCAGTCCATTTAAAGAGTGGAATCTGACAATGCAGCATTTGTCTTGTTGCCAGCTGGAGAACAAAGCTATCTATAGACATGTTGATATGTGGGCACCATCTTAAAGCTCAGAAGATGACTATGAACAATCTTATTTTATAGTGGCAAAGCAGAAAACAGACATTTGAATTCTCCTTATTACAAAATTGAGCTGTTTGTATAATGCTGCTGGAAACATGAATATGTGTATGAGGTATCAAATTCTGAGCTTCTAATTAATACAACACAGGGCACAACATGAACGTTTTGAAGTTGACACACAGTGCAGCTACAAACAGTTCATAGGAGGGGATTTACTAAAGTATTTGAAAGCTGCTAAAGCTCAAATACTATCAATACTTTGACAGCTGGCTTCTGCAAAAATCTACAGCCTGATTTGTTATAAGAGCTAAGACCTAACATGTGAGGAGAACCTGAAAAAGCATGTAAAAAAGGAGATGAGTATCAATAAGTAACACTGTGATTAAACTTACAAAAGACTAGCATACTACAGTTTTTTCCACTAATGACTCAAATCTCAGGCATTAAGAAAGCTAATGTAACAGCTGTATATTGTGGCCCACTTCACTAGGATGCACATATCAATGTGTGCCAAAATAAAAAGCCCATTTTCAGCCTCTTGATTACCTCTGAGCATCCCATGGGTAATATAAGCCAACTGCTACCACCTTAATGGTACAGGTAAATGGCATGGATTATATATATAGCGCTTCCATTCACTCACACATTCATACACCAGTGCCACAGACACCGAAGGCAAGGTGGGTTAAGTGTCTTGCCCAAGGACACAACAACATTATGAAACGGGGAAAGCAGGAATCGCACCGCCGGTTATAGGACAATCGCTCTACCACTGAGCTAAAAAAAAAAGCTACGCTTACTGCACTACAGAGCAGAGAACACTCTGAGTGGTGCTCAGTCTTCTTACTGTTCCCATTTTCTACTCTGAGTGGCCTGGCAACACTCCCATGTGCTCTCCCTTACTAATAAACAAAGAACAGTTTACCTTATATAGCTCTATTCACTCTACAACCTTCACAAGCTACATCAGAGACGAGCAGCAGTGAGTGTGAAGCAAGGCCGCTCCAGACAGAAAGGTTTCGGCCAAGGGCAGGGAGCACTGACGGTGTGATTGTGTAACAGTCATACATTAACAGCCACTTAAAGTGCTATTTCTGGTGCCATCCATCTGTAGAACTTTGCAGTGTGAGATTGGATATGTTTAAGAGGGTTGCAAAGTGAGACACAAACGATGTGAAAAGCCACAGAGTAAGGGCATCAGTCAAAGTCATCCAACTATGTTCTTTGTTGCTGATTTGAAAGGATGAAACACGTTGGCGAGTTTGAAATAGGGCTCATGATTTTCACCTACTTGTGGTTGAATGTCACTATGGAAGAGGATAGTTAGACGTTTGCCATCCAGAACTTTAGAGCCTAATATGAAAGACAACTCAACACTTATCTAACTGACAAATACACTTAAATTGTGTATGTCTTCTATTATTATCATTATCATTATTATTTTTATCATCATAGTGTGTATTTGTTAGCTCAAGATGACTTTGTTAACATAATCCTAATATCAGATTTAAATTTTATTTCTAGACTGAATGTAATATATTTGTTCATTAGATCATTTGTGTGTTTTCCATTTGTGTCTGCCGTGTGGCCTTAATCCTTATACAAGTTAACAACCAAACATTTGTAGAAAGACTTTATCCTTATGGGAAAACCAAGAATAGATGCCCCAGGCAGCAGGAGGGCTCAGAAGGAGTAGATGGTTGGGATACAATTCCAGCCCTCCTTGAACCTTCACTCACTTCTGCTGGGTAAAGCTTGAGGCTGTTCCGCACTCACTTCCTGGGGGAATTCCAACACCGGGTTACTTTCACAAACCAAAACGTCACACCAACCAGAATAATTTGACGAGTAATAATCATATTGAAATTTGTCAACAAACAAACCAGCATGTAGACCAGAGTAACAAGATCACTAGTTGTTCCTGACTTTAAAGTAACAGCCAAGCTTTTACTGTGAACAATGACACAACTACGAGTCATCCGGTTATGGATTATCAAGTATGTTTTCTATAGCAAGTATATCAATGCTGTAAATCAAATTGGCCTTATAGTACTTCCTTCTTTAAAACAGGGATATCAGCCCACGTGGCAATTAATGGGTTGAATGCAGATCTTAAAACTTTGCAAACATGTTTCCGTAACCTTTAATTTATGGTTAACCTTTTTGCAGGACATCACCTAAGAGACAGCGAATGACATGTTAATCATTATATTGCTGGCCATTGTAATCTAACAAACAATAAAAAGCAGATAATGTGAAAATAAGTACAGGTTTTTCTTGCTATATGCCACTGTGTAAGATGCAGAGCCACACTGAATTCTGTTCACAGTACATTAAGTGTATGTACTGGGAGCAGAAGACACCTGATTCGATTACATTTCTACCCTGGTGACTGGGAGGCATGAGCCTGAAGCTAGCAACCATGGCAGCAGGGATTTCTGCCAGAGATGCAGTCCACTAATAGCTGAAGAGCTCAGCTGCAACCTGAAACACATTTCAGAGCAGATTCCTTTTCAGCTGGGGTCAAGAAGATGTCCGCTGTGGTCAGAACTATGAAATGACCAAAAAGTAAACCTGAATTTGGCAACAGTTCAGGTAAGTGTAGTGTAACTTCAGTCCATTTCGGGGTTTACAGACCTTTAAGCACTATTGATTAAAATTCTATAAACCATTAAGTAAAATAAGAAGTTCAGGGAAATCCAGTCCCACTTTGGAGCAAACATATAGAAGATATAGGTTTGTGTTATTATTATTTTTAGCCAAGCAGCTGTTGCAGATCCAGTAACAAACAGTCTGTAAAGCTAATAAAGAAGACACTTAAATTCAGAAATAGCAAGTATGCATTACAAAGGTTATACATAATTTTACCAAAGACTTCATAAGATTTCATAACAAAAACAAAGTCAGAGAGTTTCGAAAAAAATAAATAAATAAAAAGAATAATCTTTAAATTCTAAAACAAAATGAACAACTCTATTCAGATGGTGGTAGTCAGCAAGAGTTTTGTTACCATGACAACCATACTGGCTACGGCTACTACTTACTCCAGGCTGCTCAGCATGACAACAAATTTGGGTATTTTTAAACCAAACCAGACCAGGGGTTCGCTGACAGACTGCACGACACAGACCCACATATGGAGACTGCTGCAGGGCACTGGTTGATCAATGAGACAGCTTCGCCAGAAACATTAACTTCCTGTGTAATTATAGAGTAGCTACAACATGTCCTGCCTTTGAGCCAGATATCGTATTTAAAAGAGAAACCAGAAATACAAAGACATTTGGCATTGTAACCAGTACGGATAGGCTGCCACTTTACCAGCTTACCAGTGATCCCACAGTGGAATGAGTAGGAGGCAGGCAGGCCAGAACTCAGTGGGAGGTGGAAAAAAAAAACTGAAAATAGTTGGTATGGGCCAAAGAAGCAGTTTCTCTCATAATTTAGACAATGTCAGTTTAAAGAAAATCTGTTGAGCATAATTTGATTAAATGCCAACAAAAATGTTAAATACAAAATGTTGCAATAATTATATTAAAAAGCTGTGTGAGATTGTGGTTTAGGGATAAACAAACTCAATGAAAGACCATCAGTACTGGCTCTCTGTTTTAAAAGGCAACTATGTTTGAAGTCTTGTGACTCTTAAGTTTAAGGTCACGCATGCCTTGGTGCAGTAACAACAAAGTGTGAAATTCTGTGATATTGTTAACTTGAACTGCACCATTCAGGTCTTTTATACTCACTTACACTGCACCAAGCTTAAAGCATGTCACCAAACTGTTAAGTTTGAAAAAAGAAAAGTATGTCAAAGTATGCCAAAAGAAGTATGTCAGAACAGGCACATTTTTAGCAAGACACAGTATAAACTGAGCCAGTTTCAAATGTGTCTTTGCTAGAGTGAACACCAATATCTAATCATTCTGTGGTGCGTCCTGGATTGTGAAATAGCAAAAGACAAATGACAAGATGACAACAGCGGCTAAACGTAATGATAAACAGTCAAAAGCAGATGATTAACCATCACTGAAATTAGCTTAATCTGTGCAAAGTCTAATGTAGTAATGACTGTCTATTACCCTACAGTCAAATGAAAAAAATGCAATTAAAGCAATGACTGATAATTTTCCAATGGGCTATGGACTGGTGCTTAGTTACAAGCCTGGCAAACTTGCAAATTATAGGAACCATCTTTGGTTAAAGCCTGACAACAAATTCCAAATGCTACTGTCCAATTCTGAGATCCATAAACGCAGGGAATGAATTCTAGGTAACTGGCTAGAAGCTACAGAGAAAAAAAGCATGCATGTGTGTAAAGACTGTTAACCAAGTAAGTGTAGCATTAAACCTAAACCAAGGTAAAGAACCAAATGTAATTTATCATTGCACCATACTGTATATAATAAAAACTGCAGTCCATAACTACCGGGCTGTGCTGTATATTACAAATTCTAGATGTTATTTTTCCTAAAGGAGCCCAGTACATCTACTTAACTAGTGTCCTGGCTTTGTTTCCATGGTCTGTTGCGTTCACATTAAAATGTCATTACAGGTCCTGCTCATTACTTCCTCAATGCAGTTGCTGGTGACAGCACAAGCCTGTTTTCTGGCTCAACAAAAGGACAGTTCAATAAATTAGCCATGTGACCCTTATCAGTAACTCATCTTATGTCTGCAAAAATTTGGCCTTTAAGGTCTTTCAAAGCTTGAGACATGAAAATTAGTCAAACATTAGACAATCTTTTTTTTTTTTTTTAACTTAGCAGAGATTGAGCAAATCTCAAATGCATTAATGAATAATTGCCTCATTAAAATCAGTCAGGCCTAAAACGTAAAGCCATACAACCATTCCATGGTGTGTACTTATATAGTAAAATGCTCACAATCGGTTATATTTGATTGACAATAATAAATTAATGTTATCTTTTCACACTAAATCACTGAACAGGCACAGCCCAAAACACTAGTGGATTTGTCACCCATTCACAAGTTTATTGCCATGTAAAAATTAAGTTTCCAAATACAACTAATTGCCTAATAGACAAATGCACACATTCTCCAAAAGGTCAATGAACTAGCTTATTCAATGTAAAATACCCTTCTGATTAGTGCTTTTCGTCAGGGCAGACTGACAGTTTAGTGAGTAATAAATGATCAGTGGCATTGCAGGTGGCAGAGCGGCATACTAAGCAGGAGCAGTTGCTGATATGAACGGTTAACTGCGAGGCTTGAGGAAATGTCATTTTCGCAGAGATGAAACAGAGGCGTAACTGGGAGAATAGGAGGTCTGTCTCATTGGAGGAGAGTTGCCATTTTGAAAGGACACATTTTAACACGGGCTAACTCTTGGAAATGCTTTGACATTCTCTCATGGCACCAGTTTTCCTCACACCTTTATTAAATATAGATTTTGTGAGGAATACATTTCATGGAGATAGTAGACATACCTAGAGGATGTGTAAGAGCGGAGATGAGAACTCATTCCTAAAGCATTACACGCACACACACACACCTCCTGTCTTTTACTGACAAGCGCCAAGGTCTAGGGTACCAGAAGGGAGTGTAAATTTAGTTTTCCCTATTAACATCACAAAATCTCACACACATTTAAAACATTTCAGGTATGTCTTCCTTCATGGTGTCTGTTTCATTCATCTTATGAAAAATTACTAGTATTGATTCACTCACTTCAATACCAGAATTGATTCCTGCATGGGCACCAACTTTGCATGTAAACAAGAGATCATCCAAGACAAGGCTTTGGCAAAAGAGGAAGAGGGAATCACGTGTTTGTTTGTGAACATTAGAAAGGAGACAGGTGATGATAGGTTGTGACTCGCTGTGTTTTACAGCATCTACAGAGAGGGGTGTGGCAGCAGATCGGATAAGCACTGCCATACTATAATTGTACACCATGGAGAAAATAAGCTGTAGCTATAAACACACACGTTGTGTTTTCAATTTTGTTCCACTAGTGTTCTTTTATCACACTGACGGTGATTCGCATGAGTGCATCTTAGACATAGGAGGCTACCAATGTAAAACAAGCTGAAAAAGGCTGAAAAAAGCTCCCCCATATATTTCATCCGTTATATGTTCTCAGTGACAGCCTCAGCAGGTTTTCACAGGTGGACATGAAAGAAAAAGTTAGCAACAATTGCTGTTGGCATAGCCTATAACAGGCACAGTGATAACTTAACATGGCGGAGGCTGGTTTACTGTGGCCACTTCCATGTATCTTTAGCCTCTCCATGAACTCTTCGTGTGAACTCCTCGCACCCGCCACCACAACGCTACAGCCTCGCTGATTTCTGTGGCTTTAAAACCAGGAATCTCCCTCGCTAGGCAGACAGACCGACAAACCCCCTCAGAACTGCCGCAGCAATAGTGGTGGTGGCCCCTCTGGAAGTCACCCACAGCCAACGCACCGGAGAAGTCGGCAATTTAAAGGCTCCACAAGTTTTGTTGACTCCTATGAGTGCTGCAGGAGCTCAACTTTGAGGGAGATTCATTCAAAAGCAATGGGTATCCTGTGAGTAAGGCAAGCAAGTAAGGCAAGCAGACTATCCGGGGACCCACGCTGTGCTCCTACTCTCTCAACACGTTTTGATTTAAAGGCTTGGTCGGAGAGGTCAAGCAGATTTGCAACGACTGCTGCAAAAAAGCCGATTACAATGGAGTACAACCTACCTTCAGATCATCCAGTGGGGCATTTCAGAGCAGTACGCGTCAGAGGAGATGCACGTCAGTTAACGGTCCTGCTTCTCACGAAAAATATCCTCTGCGTTCAGGCGGTATGTCCAAGTGGCCCGGACAGTGTGGGGAACAGCAGCGGCGGAGGATCCGAAGTATCTGTGTTTGTTGGTGTGTGTAAATGGGGAGGGGGAGATAATCCGGCGGTGGGGTAAAAAGGAAATGCGTCATTAATAATGGACCGAGCGCCTTTGTAGTCCATTCCTCAAAAGGCCAGCAAGGGCAGTACCAATGTGCAAATTATAATAATAATAATAATAATAGCGGTTTTAAGAGCTTGACATTTTATTTTTATGTTTTTTCAATATATTCTTTCTTTGGCATTCATGATTAACATTTATTATGCTGCAGAGATCTTGCGTACCACCTCCTGTGAAATGTCAAAAAGACAATTTTGTCAAACTTCCATATGGAACATAAATTTCAATAATACAAACAATCTCTCAAACTGCCTTTCAGTTTGTAATAGTAAATGTTAAAAGATCATTGTTAAATTTATCAAAGGAAACCACCAACAAAGCCAATTTAATGTTATTAATGGTCTACAAAAAGTCTGTGGAAGTTCTCAGTCATCCGAGTCACCTACATCTACATAGTGTGCACTGAAATCTTTTTGTCAAGGTACAATTGGTTGAAATGTGTCACTAACAAGGTTCTAGGGAAGCTGTGCTTATTAATGTTGACCCCAGCCACAGCGGGACAATTACAGCTTAAATTCCAGACATTCTGATCCAAGCCCCTTGTTACAGTCAGGGCCCTTAACACGTCCGTCTGCCCTTATAAATCAAAGTACTTCCACAATGGCTTCAGTGTAAACCACCAGAATGTCACAGGTGAAATACAGCAAGCTTTATCCATTAAGTATTTCAAGAATGTAAATGTCGGCTCGTTTCTCTTTGTTATTCTGTATAAAATCTCACAATTAAATACATGAAGTGTTAAAACGAACCCACTGTGAACGGGTTTCCAAAACACCAGGATGACATGAGCAGTTAGTTTCTTTGAGTCAAGTCAAAAGATTTTCTCAACTCTGACAGTCATGGCATTTCATGAGACTTTTGTAGTTTCCTTTCAGCAAGTATCTGCAGGCATGGGAGAGTGAACAAAACCTTTAAATAAGCCTTTGACTAAATGCACCTGCAGTGGATGTTTTGTCTGACTTTAAATCAACTGTCTGCCCAAATGAGTCTGCTCGAATCTATTATAATCTATTAAAATCTAATATTTCTACACTCTCTGGCTAGAATCCTCCACCCTGACCATGTGTCACACTCATTCAATTCAAAGTGTATGATTTGTAAACGAGGAAAATGCTTCCATCTAGTGGGTAAACGTGTGTAATACACATTTTCCTTTTCTCTAAAAATGGCATGTGGCAGACCAAGTATCACATTTAAAACAAACACTGCAGTTCAATTTAACTTCAAATTAAAAGCATTGTGTGGGGTTCTTGTATTGAGGTGTTCCTTTTTAGGTGCGCACAATTTGTTTAAATTGCTCATTTTTTTGGAAATAAAGTACATTTTTACTACACTGTATCATCCTTAATTATACCAATTTAATTCAGTGAAGGAAATCATTTATGATGAATAGATGTGTTTTTTGTAAATTAAAAAAGAAAAGTTCATTTAATATATGGACAACAAACTAACAGAATGGTTTCCACTTTTTTTATTTATACTTTTGGTTTGGGCTCACGAATATCAGACTCCATTCCTGGTAAACAAGCTCTCCTGCGTGCAGCGGTCTCAATCTTCTGTACAAGCTCTACATCCCAGGGATGGGTGACAAAACTAAGTACCTCCCCGTCTTCTATGCCTCCCGCCCTCCCCACTCTCCCAGCTCTGTGGATGTAGTCAGCATGGGTGTCAGGAAAGTCATAGTTGACAACCAGTCGCACTCTGGATGTGTCCAAACCCCGTGAGGCAATGTCTGTGCAAATCAACACATCCACCAATCCCTTTTGGAACGAGTGGAAGATTCCTGAGCGTACAGCGGCAGCCATTTCCCCTTGCAGGCGAGCATGTTGGACCCCCATCTCCTCCAGTGAGTAACCTAGCCAGTTAACCGTGGTAGACTTGTTGCAGAACACCAAGACTGCACCTTTTTCATTTTCTTGTAGCTTCAGGGCTTGGTGGAGCTCCAAAATCTTATCAGTACCTTTAATTTTAAGAAAAGTCTGCTTAACATGGGGCATGAGGAAATGCAGCATTTTGCTTTTTATAATCATCATCTTCCCGAGGTCTGTAACCTGGCTGAGAACTTCTCCAACACCACCAGGAAAAGTGGCCCCTACAATGAGTAACTGGGCCTTGTAGCCTGGGCCCTGCGTCTCACTGGGATGACTGGAAATGTCTGTGCTCATTAAGATGTTCCCCAACATGTCAGAAAAGCTGGGATCAAACATTGTATCTGCCTCATCGACAACTAAAAAACTCAGCCCACTTAAGTCAAGGCAGCGTCTCCGTAAAGCCTTGACCAAAGCACCAGGTGTAGCAACCAAAATATCAGGAATACCACTCTTGAAGACCATCTTGATGTGTCCTATACCTCGTCCACCACCCACGGTCTTGGTCACAATCCCAAATGGGCGACATATATTCCTGGAAACAGCAGCGACTTGCTCGGCTAGCTCTCTAGAAGGAACTAAAATTACAGTGTGAATCTTGTCATCCTCATTGCCAGTACCTGATGCTTTTTGAGCTTGTAGTCTGTGAACAATAGGAAGAAGATAACTAAGTGTTTTTCCACTTCCTGTTTCGGCAGCACAGAGGATGTTATGACCTTTCATGACCTTCGGAATCGTCTGCAATTGTACGGTGGTGGGAGAAGTAATGTTCAACCCTTCTAGTATATCCACCAGAGGCTTGCAAATGCGAAGGTTATTAAAGTTACTTGCCGTCTTCTGTTCCTCGTCCTCCTTCTGACTGTCAGCAATATAAGGTGCCACAGACTTAATGTTGTTAATAGTAAAATAGTCTCCAAATGATTTATTGTGCTTCCATCCCTTTGAACAAAGCACGGGTTGCTCGAATTTCCCAAAGATGTAAGCTGTAGACTGATTCAGTTTAGGATTCTTGCCCTGTATAAGCAGCCTCCCAGCTTTGACGTTGTTTATGTTGCTTTGGCCACGAATTTCTTTTACATTTTCGATTTGTTTCTGCATGTATTTAGGAATACGAATTACCGGGATCTCCTCTAAGGTGGCTGTTGTTTGACAGAAGACCGAAGAATGAAACCAGCAGCATGCGGACACTTTTGCAGTCTCATGACGATAAAAAACAGTAGAGCGTAGACTCCTCGATGCACCCAAAGCTAAGCAGGCGACCTTCACAGACTGCATTTCGATGACAAATTAAGTCCAGAAGTTGGCCGTCAGGATGAAAAGAAATAACAATCTCAAAACTCTCTAAATCGGTTGGCTAATGTAACTGTTTCATTTGACAACTTCCAGGTTCACCCATGCTCTCTTGGCGCATGTTGATGATGTCAGAGGGGCACGAAGTGATGACGTTAATATATCAGCCCCGCCCTAATTCTGTTAGATGATTTGGGAAATTGAATGACGACCCAACCTAGTTTTAGCAGCTCTATGTAACTTTTTTTTCAATGCACAAGGCACAGTTTTAATTGTTTTGGCCCTCAGCATAAAAAGGAAGAAAAGCCCTTCACATGCACTAGGTTGACCAGATACTTCACTATAGCTCTGAGTGACGAGGCATGCCTGTCACATACATTGATCAGGTGTACATCGATCAGATGTTCAGCAGCCTGGTGAATCTGCACTGACTGCCAGGCCAGCTGACAGGAAGGGGAAGGGGGCAACCAGAAAAGTTGTCCTGGGCCTCAGGGTCTGGGGGGCCCAAAACTAAGCCCTCCTATGCTTTAGTAATATGGATACAATTATAGAGGAGGCCTCTGACCACAGTGTTTGTCCAGGGCTCTATCAATTCTGTCAGCGGGCCTGCTAACTGCAGTCCAGTAATGTCAGGGATTGTAATAGATTGGGGCAGAGTGTGAAAGTGTGCTGTCATTGACTCAACAGCCAATGTCAATAACTGTTCATGAGTTCTGATCAACACCAAAGGCAAGTTCAAAGTAACAAAATAAAACCTCACTTTGTTGTGTTTGTTTGGAAAAAAAACAATGTTTGATCTACAACCTCTCCTATCATCATATCTTCAAAGTATTTTCAATCATTTTTGTCTCAACACATAGCAGTCTAATCTTTCCATTGCTTTGTGGCCTTTGGTTCTCACAGTGGTATTATCCAGTGTTGCTGCTGGAATGAAACAAATATATACTTAGGTCACAAATGTTTTCTTTATATCTTGTCCATTCATAACCCTTTCAGTGTACTAAATGAAGTGTCTCACCAATTGATTTACTATAGATTAAAACACAGTTAGTAATAAATTCTCTGTCATGTGTATAGGAGCCTTTATGACTAAAATAAATTATTCTACATTTTCTTTGTGTGTGTAACTCATTTGACCTTGGACTGGTTAGTGCCTGTTGAAGAACTGCTGGATTTGATTATTATGACTTCTCTAACTGAACAAAAGAGGGCAGCAAAAAACCTTACAGATATTTTTTTTAACTCTGACAGTATTTCTTTGCTCTGTTTAAAGGTTAACACAAGTATCAAAGGCCATATGCATGACATAATTCATATATTCATCATAGGGATTACATTTTTAATCAAATTAAAGACTTACATTTGATAATTAAAACCTAAACCTAATAAGCTATATACTGGACTTAAAACAATGAGATAGTCATTTATTTTTATTATCAAAATGTTTGTATTAAGTATCAATAGTTAATCTCTCTTTTTTTTTAATTTACCCTGACTTTCATAAAAAAGGTTTTCTGCAAATATCATCTCACATGCAAATTGCTATTTACCTGGTTGAGTTTTAATATTAAAATTTTGCTGACATTTAGTGAACATTATGCATCAACCAAGGTGGTGCATTTCTGCAGCGTTTGCAAACTCCAATCCTTGAAAGAGTGACACTTCTTAAACAGGACCAGTGTGGGGGCAGATGATGTGTTTTTGTTGCCTGTTAACCATCATTTTTTACACATCATAAAATCACAAACCACATCTTCAGCCTCCCACACAATTTGTTGTCTTTATCTTCTCCCTTCAAAGGTCATCTGCGAAGATTAGAGACACAGGTAACCTGAGTTAAATCTGGCTGGATCTGGAAACAACTTTAGAATAAGAGAGACTCTAATCATGTCATGCGACATAATCACATATTTATACATTGAATAAAACATGCTTTTTAATGCAAATTGACATTTAAGTATTCTTGTTTGTAGCCATATTTATTTTTTAGTAATATCACATGTAACTGAAATATTACAAATAATGAAATACTAGCTGTTAGAGAATAGATATAATGAACTAAGACCACATGAAATGCAATATTGATGCTTTCAAATGCATTTGTGAACCCAACACATCTCTATACGCCCACATGCACCTAGCAAAGGTACATGTTGTATGTCGGTGTCAGAAAACAAATTGGTTGGCTGCTGTGCATGCATTTAGTGGATTGTCAGGTTCACAAACAAATGTGCTACTGTAGAAATATTTTTTCCTATATTTGTAGACACTAAATTGCATGTGTTTAAAGTACATATGCTTATATTTCAATCAACTTTAAAGATGAAAGGAAAATGTCTAATGATGAATAAATTATTTGAATCAAGAGCAGATTTAAGTGTTACTCCACCAATAAACGGGTGGCTTTGATACAGTCACAGAACTTCTTTGGCGGTTTATTGCACATTTGCACTTTCATTATCAAAAGTAGTAGAACATAGATGGACAATAGACACTAAAAAGCAGAGAAAAGGTACATGTTTACAACAACTGACAGTGTGTTACTGATAAAAAAGTTAAATTTAAAAAAATCACTTAGAAGAATTTACATGAAAAACAACTTTTTGAAAAAGTTAGAATAAAATCTGGTTAAGATGATATTGTCATTGAGAACCAGCAAAAAATACATAATGTGATTTTAAGCTTAGATCATAACAATGAAAAAGATCAAATTGAGGGGTTAAAGATGATTTTACTGGAGGATAGTTGAGAACACTTTTTAAATCTCATTTAAACGTTAATCTAAAGCCTTCCATTCCAAAACACACTACAGTCAGTTGTAGTGTGTTTTGTGTTCATCATTTAAACAGTTGCTTGACTTAACTAACAAATAATAACGCAACCAAATTAGGATAATAGTCCCACTTTTCTGAGTGCTTTATCTACAGTTTGTGGTAACACTTATGTTGACTTTGGTGATTCATATGTACTTTGATTACTTGCACATGTTTTTAAACATGTAAAGAAGCATGGAACATAAGATGCCTTCATCCTGAACAGATAAGCACAAATTAAAGCAATACGGACCCTTTTCTTATTTACAGAATAAAAACAAGTCAATGTGCAAAACAAATTATGTACCATTATTGGTTCTGTTATTTTTGTCTAAATGTAGTTTAATGGGTATTGTTTATGTGTATTTCAATCTTTGTGTTTAGAACCCTCTGGACAAAATGAACATATTGATGCACCTTTTTATTACAGTAAAAGAAAAGTATTTCAATATCAGAAGTGGTGATGGTTCTTTTAGAAAAGTTACTATTACTATGTTACTATTTGCGCTATAATACCCTATGTGTGCTATAATATCGTTATAAAGCGCTCAATACAGTCCACGAGGGGCATGCGTGCGTGTGGGTACGTGTCTGTGCGTGCGCGTGTTGTTGTGTCTGCTGACGTCATCGCGGGAACTGCCTTGTCACGCGGGGTTAGTAAAGTTGGGATAGAACCGAGCTCTGGAGGGAAGTCGAAAGACAGACAGGGCTTATAATGACATAGAAGGGTAAAGGGACTTTTATACTTTTGTGTCAATATATTTTTTTTAAACTCAGCGTTTGGCAGAAAAGCGCGGCGTCGTTGAAAAAGTCGGGATATATTGAGGAAGCGGGGATACGGACCGACAAGCGACTTTGTGTGAAGTTAGGAGTCCAGCAAAAGGCAAAACGCGTTAACCGCGGTAACAGACAAGAAACTTGACTTTGTTTTTTTTGTTTTTTACCGGAACAGAGTGAAGCACAAATGAAATTAACATAAGTTAACTGTCGGGCCTCGTGGCAGTTGTTAAATGTTGTGACATTGAAGGGGAGCAGTCGACGGTTGAGTGGCAGGGTAAAACCCGAGCTGTCAAAGCCGATGACTACTGCAAACTGCACCGGGAATGAGGAGCTGGACTTCAGGCTTATGTTTGGAGAGGACGCTCAGCAGCAGCCGCTGGGTCCTGCAGGTAACACCAGAGGGTTTTTCACATTTCACAGCTACTGTTTGTGGGTGTAGTAAACTAAAGAAATTATGTAGACTGTGCAAGTTGCACATGGCTTTCACTACTGTCAAAACTCAGTCGTGTTTGAGTAAAAGTGTATTTACCAGATGGACAGAAATTATACATTATATTTGCGCATCTTTTATCAAGTTTTCACGTTGACAATGGCATGAAACGAGATACCTTTAGCTTAAAATGCTAGTAGTTTAGCTCAGTGACAATTTGTAACTTTAGTAAAAACAGCCCATGTGACTTGTGCGCTGTGCACAGGTGTCTTGTAATCTGTTATCGTAAATGTGTAAGTGCTGTAAGTAAACCTTTGTTTTTCTCTGTTGTAGTAGTTTTCAAGAGTATGTCTTAAAGGAATACTTTAAATGTCACTGACTGTGGCATTTTGTGTCTGACAAATTAATTTTATAGTTTAAAACCCAGGAGTCACAGTGTTAATGCCAACCAACCTCACTCATGCAAACATGGTTTTGTTTTGTATGCCCAAATTATTCAATGGCATTTATTATGAAATCCAAATAATATTTTAAAATGAGCATGTGTAAACATTTTTAATTAATCATGTAGTTTATTTATGAAATACTTTCATTGTTTGTTTGTCACAAAACAGATAGAAGACATAGGAACAACTTTCTAAATTATACATGTTAATTATTAATAATTATATATAATAAATATGCAATACATTTTATTTATATATTAAAAAGTACAACTTTCACGTCACCTTCAACAACATTTGCATTTTTAGTTTATAGTTTATTAAAGAAAGAATCAGACAGTGATAAATCACATTAACCTTCTTCCGATTATGACTTTGATATTGTTGAATCATAATTGACACCTTTACTTGACAGAGAAGGTCACATTAATCAGTTACACGGGCTACTAAAACAGTTAGAACGAATGTATGTCCATTTTATTGCCCAGTAGAATCTCCATTTTTTTTTTTTTTTTTATCTAAAACTTGTTTCTATGAAGAGTAATCCTTTTTGGTTCCTCTTGGAACCACTGCTACATGTTGACGCGCAAATCTCATGTGAAGTGCAAATACTGTTTGGCATGTGGCACCTTCAATCACAATTTTCTCTGATTAAACCCTTTAATCTTAGGATGGGAGGAAAGGGAAGGTATTTGAAAAAGTTTGTGGATAAAAGCACCACTGTGTTTTACTCTTGTCTAGGCTGAGTGACTTGCCTGGGCCAAAAGGGGGTGAATGTCTAAATTAATAAGTGCAGTAACAGGATTACACATGCAGAGTTCCACACTCAATCTTTCTCTTTCAGCAAAGCTCAAGTCAGGACTTGTTTTTATAACAACCAGGAGATTGCCATTTACTGTGTGTCTGTTTGACAGCGCTTTTTCACTTGGATCTTTGCAGTGTTCTAGTGTGCTGCCAATGATACCTGTGCATTCATTCAGACAGTTTACCCAGTGTTGTAGCAGTAATTCCTCTTTGTTAAACTTTTATTCAGAATGAATGAAAACCCAGTGAAGCTGTACACATCCTGCCTCTCGGCCTTTACATAAACATTTGCTGCACTGTTGTTTTTTGTTTGATTCTATAGTGCACCTGCTAAAAATAGAAACATAATTGGGCACAATGTCAGCATATATTTGTTGGCAGTCTAAACTTTGGCTGTTAGATGTCAGCACATAGAGCACATTTGTTTGTTTAGAAAATGTGGTCTACTTTAGCATTAGCTTAGTACAGTGTCATGTCAAGGTGTGTCTCTTGTTGTGAGCTGCTTGTGACTACTTAATAAAACAAAGTAAATGGTAAATGGTGTGCATTTATAGAGCGTTTTTTTTCACCCTTCTCAGAAACCCAAAGCACTTTACATTGTTTTTCCATTTACCCCATTCACACACATTCACACCTGGGGCAGACAAAGAGCAGGGCTGCCATACTCACGACGCGCACAGCCTTCTCCAACCACCATCAAACTCACTTCTACAGTCACAAACATTCATACACCAGTGCTACGGACACTGGAGGCAAGGTGTGTAGAATCATACAAGCCTTTTTTTTACGAGTGTTGCTCAGTTTTTGCTCATATAATTGTGTAACTAATACATAACTAACTAACTAATACATAGTACATAGTCATGATCTAATTTCTGGAATTATAGATAAGTAAATCTATCTTGCTTCATCTCGTGCGTTGTGGCTGTGTGATATTTTGGTCAAATGGGTCAGGATGAGTTGGAGCGGTGCATGTCACGAGCAGCAGTCTCACTTGGTGCAGGGTGGAATGTGGCGGGGGGCAACAGTGGCCTTTACGGGCGGTGGTGGTAGATCCATAACTGAAGTGTCTGGCGTTGGTCCCAGACGTGCCATGTGTGGTTCAGATGGCAGAGTGGGACCAGAGGAGGGGGGGCGCTGTGTCTTGCTTGCCATTAGAAGGTTTTGTTCACTTTTTTGTGTGAACTTTTATCTTTTATCTTCTATCTTCTTTTAAGACATTTTATTTGCTTTAATTACTAGTCTGATTTTGTATTTTAATTTGGCAAATTATTGATTGAGGTGGTCTGCTATTTGTTGTAAACTCTACACTAGATTAAGCATTTTTACCCTGTCCCAGCGTTCTCAGGATATGAACGAGACCAGCAGTGACATCAGACAAACGGATCTCTAATGAAATCTCCAGATGCCTGCGGTCACCACAAACTTGAGTCAGTGTGGGTAATGCAGTCACACATGCTCTACCTGTGGCATTGTACGAACGTCCCAAGTCACTTTAGAATCTAATGACTCATCTGAGGAGAGCCTGATAGCGGAGTGCACTATTTTGTCCTTGTCATTGTTGTTGTCATTACTCTGGTGTCCTGAACCAAGAGCAGGATACTCTCAGTCCTTGTCGTGGGAAAGACTGAAATTACATCGCTCTCATGGTGGACTATTTTGAGCTCTCTCACAGCGAGGCAGAGGGCAGACGGCAGGTTTGAGGTGGCACTTAGAGCAGGAGAACCCCTCTCGTCTCAGCACGTCCACAACAGCCATCACACTCTTTGAAGCGCATTTACTGAGGAGAGGAGTGGAAGAATGTTGTGCACTACGTCGCCAGGTGAGTGTGTCAGTGCTTCCGCTCTTGAGCCAGGTGTGTTCCTCCGACATGTGTCTCGACTTTTCTAGACCGAGTGGGAGCTGCCACTCACATAAACAGCTGCCATTACAGTTGTTCAAATAATTGCAGGAAATCACTTTGAAGCTTCTAACTAAGAACTAACCTGCTTGTGTTACCATGAGCAAGATGCCAGTCTGTCAAATCTGGCTAAAGTTAACATCATTTGCTTGCAACATCTTAGATATAGGTATTCTTTGTATATTTTTGTAAGTTAGGACATGCTGTTTTAACAAACATTGTTTTAAAAATAAATTATCTTAATTTTCTTCACATTTAGAAGCCAGTAAACATATTTCAGGTGAGTGGCATCTGACAGTAAGTATTTTATAACAAACAGGCTGATTGTGTGCAAGAAAAGACATGTCTGGATAAGTATGTAGGGACTAGAAAGTGAGGTCAGAGTTCAGACGATCATGCATGAGGTCCACATGTGGGACAAGCTCACCATGCAGTGCCCCCTAACCCGACTGAACTTGAGTGGTCCCGGGCTTCCAGTGTGATGAATGGGGCGTTTGTTTCTCGGGGTGAGGCATGAGTAAGTATGTGTGGCATCTGTCTAGTTTAAATTTAGTGTAACTAAAGCTACCGCAGGCTGCGCTGTATCAACGTGTCAGAGAGAGAGAGAAAGCTCTTGCATCTAGTTTCATTTTTTTCTTCCTCTCTTTGCTTCGCTTTGAGGTGCAGCTCGCTACACAAGGGATTAGGCTGGCCAGGGTCCCATTTTATTTTCGGCTATCCCACAAAGCCATATTTCAGTCAGGCTTGGAAGTGGCTTTTCTATCTTTTGAACCTCTTCTTGTTTCACTTATGTTTTCACCTGATTGTTTACTCTGACATGATTTTAAACTAAACATTATACGTCATAATGAACATAAATCACAGGTGTAAAAAACTTTTTGCGTTGGTCTTAAGCCTTCATGCGGCCTGCATTCCTGCTGAGGCCCATAATCAGTTGGACCTTACTACTACGGGTCAGCGTCAGAATGTGGCTTGTTGGTGTATTTAGAGCAGTGGCTCAGTGGTAGAGAGGTCGTCCTATAACCAGAAGTTTGATCCCTGCTCTCCCCACAGTTCATACTGTTGTTGTGTCCTTGGGCAAGACACTTAACCCACCTTGCCTCCAGTGGTGTTCCAGCTGTAACACTGGTGAATGGAGGTTTAATGTAAGTCGCTTGGATAATAGTGTCTGCCAATGACACAAAACAGCTGAGGATGCTGATTCAGCTCAGTGACTGTTCATCACAGTCACCGCACCTCCGACATAACATAAAAAACAGACATAACTAGAGAGAATATAGAGAGATATGGTTGAGCACATCTTAGTAAAACCCCTTATTGGCAAAGCCTTGGATGGTGTTCAGTGTTTCTTGTTATCAAATCAAGTGTAGATTACATCAATACTGGTTGAACAATAAAATAAAACCAGAGGCCTACTAGTTAGATGCTATTGTTGCTACTATACAGTTTTGAGATTAAATCTGTAACTTGTGAAAGAGCAGTTGTCTATGAAGCATCTCTAGTCTCCTTCTGCTTTGTATTGTCGTATATTTAGAACTTTATTATACAGAAAGACATCTATAGACTGACACACAGCAGATATATAGCAGACAACTCTGTTCCTCTCCAGCTGGTGTTTTAGGGACATGCACAGTCAGCCCTGACCCATTGTTTAAATGTCACTCCTGCCAGCAGTAGCCTCTGGTCTTATCTGGGTTATTACAGGCCATCACTTTTAACAGACTATGGTGCATCTCCACTTCTCACAAAAAAACAAATGGATCATTAACCATGGGCTTCTTAATAAACAACATTAAAATCCAAAATGTATCCACATTTATTTTTGACTTAAGGACAGTTGATTGCAGGTTTAAATAGGATCTGTTGAGTTCAGCTGGTTATTTGGTACTCTATGTTTATCTTATAATGTTATCTCAGCGTGAGATCGTTAATTAGGAGCTTAATTTAGCTGCCAGCATATGTTACCATTGGCTTAGGCGGCCATTGTGAAGCCTCCGCTGACGGCTGAGTTTACTGAGATGGTACTGGATGTGATATATCACATTATAAAGATCAATAAAGTTATTACATCTGGATTCTACTGTGTAACAATAGAACATAATATTTGGTGTATTTTCTCTAACCCTTATTGTATTACTTGGATTGACACTGATGTGGAGTAAGACTAAAGCACATTTAAGGCACCACTGGACTTGGCAGCAACCCCTGGTACAGGGTTTAGAGCTGCAGTTGGGTGCCAATCCGGACAATATGCATGGGCATGTGCGTCACAGGCACTCTGTTTAGAGAAGTAGGCAGCAGGCCAGCAGCCCAGTTCTTGGAAAACCTTTGAGACAGGATCTTTGCTTAAAGCCATAGATTTACCATTAGCCACTTAAATGTATCAGTCAAATATCACCTGACGAAGAATGCGGAAACCGTTCTTGCAAGCTATAACACAACATGCTGTTTTGGAGTTGTTGATTATACACAATACTTTGAGTGGCAAAGTGTGTGACTGTTTACATTGTAGAATAATAATGTTCAATGTGTTCATTACCATGTGTTTATTACCTTACCACATACTCCATCTTGGTCATTTGCCCAATGTCATTTCCCTCTCTCACCCTGTTTCCTGTTTGTCTACACTACATTGTCAAATAAAGGCTAAAATAAAAATAAATGAAATAATAATCTTAATAAATTAATTTAAAATGAAAATATTATCAATAACATGGAAAAAAATACATACATAAAAAACTTTGGCATGTTTGTAAACCATTTGAAACGTTAACTGTATTCTTAAAGCTAAGCTAGGACAATCAATAAAAAATAAATAATATTATATAGTATATTATTATTATTTATCTGATTAGCTTTTCTCTTTATGTCCATGTCATTAATTATCCAAAAAGTTACAGAAAACTCACCTCAGACACAAAAAGAAACTAACTTTGTTATTTGTTTTACATATAACCACTATTAAGTTAAGCACACTGTAAGGTATATGCTTTTTATCTGAGCATTGTACTGCATGGTGTGTTGACGGCGACCTGAAAGAGGAGCCTGGCCCGAACACAAAGCCTTCTGTACAAGGGATGTAACCGGAGCCCGTCCTAATCAACCTGCCTGCCCACCACAAAGGGAACCCTGGCTTGGGTTACGCTCCAGCTTCAGCACCACATGTTGCTGGGACTCGCGCGTAACCTAAGCAACTTCTGTTTGTTAAGGTGTGTATGTGCTGTTGCACACACAATCAGTAGTGCACCGTCACACATGAGCGCAAAGAGTTACCAGCACAGCCATGGCCATCCAAAATCCACTCTCTGCATCCACTACCATTTCCAACTTGGTACTATGGTATAATAAACATGAAGGTGGGTCTTGGGGTAATGTCACATGTGTGTGTGCACCAGCAAAGCATTGCAGAAGCAGTGAGCATGACACAAATTGTGTTGGGTTGTAGTAAACTGGGCTTTCTCATAATGTGGACCTGTGTTCCACTGCCGGTCACAGAAGACTTAGAGCAAATTGAGGGATGAACACAGTCCTGCGGCTTATCCACCTGTGAGAATCCCAAGGCAGTGCGGGTGACCGTTCACCAGAAGCCGGCTGAGCTTTTGTTGAGACAGAGTGGATGCCACGTCAGGCATTTTTCTACGGTTAGCATTAGAGAAGGCAATATTTGTTAAAATATACTATCCACTGAGGAGCTTCACTGAAACATCCCAGTGAAGCAGTGCTATTATTAGCTTAGGTACAGCAAAGCCTCTTACAGCTCTTTATTTAACCGGATTGGTCTGATGTATGTGACACACTGAGCTTTGAAGGAACAGTACAGCAGCTTCACACACAGGCCATTGATAAAAAAATTTAAATAAAATAGGGCTGCTGATATTGGATATTGGATATTATATTGCTTGCAAAAAATAAATATAAAAAATAATAGACTATTTTTCCCTCGTCAAAAGCAGGAGCTAAATCATTATCACAGATTATACAAGGACAAACCAGGGCTGAACTAGTACTAAGCCAGGTCTAAACAAGACTAGGACTAAATGTAGGAATGAATCAAGTCTAAACCAGGACTTTTTCATTTGGATGCACCACAGTTCAAGCTTTTTTTGTACAATTTTAACAGAAAAAAAAGTAGTCTATAAAAGGAGGAGTCTTTGCAATATGGATATTGCAATAGATAATGTTGCAATAACAAAACATTTGCAATATATTGTGCAGCCATAAAATTAAAAAATATCTTCTTTGAGCATCTTTAATTTTGTTTTCTCTCCTCTTGTCTCTTGTTTTTCCTGTCCTCTTGTCCTAATTTGACTGAGCTTTGGCTCTGCATTGGGGGGTTTCCCACCTCCTTTTAGGCCTCTAGGGTTTTAGGTAGCGGTCTAATCTTGTCGCAGGTCAGGGAGAGGGCTTTGGGCCAGGTAAGATAAGTGGTCATGCCTGCTTGACCTATATCTTCACAAGGGCTCTCATTCTGGCTCTTGAATGACTAAGCAAATTTAAAACCATTTATTGTAAGTATTGTAAGATATTTTTTTCTTTTCTTACATGTCCTTGTGATGTATTATTTAACCAGTAACTGATCTGAAATTTGACAGTTTTGCAGCATTAGTTATTTATGCTCCAAATTTTTCACTACATAAAGCCTGACAGGTTTACAACATTAGAATTAAAAAGCAGACCTGTCTAATGGAATTCAAATGTAATGATGTTAAAAAGAAAGAAAGCAGAAATTGTATCCAGCACCTTTTTTTTAAATCCCTCATTTTGCATTGATTTTGAATGACATAACTTGTGGCTACATTTATTTGCTTACAGTCATTTGACCGTAGCTGCCTTCTCCTGCTTCCTGTCACTCAGATGCTTTCGTCAGAGGATCTACTGTTGGGTCTTGTGACAGACAGGCAGGGCCAATGCCGAGCTGCTATAAATAAAAAGTTCACTGCCTCTTTCTGTTATTGTTGAGACTAGAGACTAGTTTGGTTCACTAGTAAAAAATAAATGAAATTTGAAAGCAAGTTTGAGGAAAACAGGGAAGTCTTCTCTAACTTTTTCACAACCTTATCCTGTTCTGGCTACCTTGTGGTTTCAGAGCAACCAATCATTTCACAAATTGTTTTTGATTTTTATTTTTGATTGAGACATTTTATTAATATTAAAATGTTAATATTGATGTTTTTTGGTAGTCCTTAGTTCTATTGTATTGAATCTTTTGATGTGTGAAACAATGTGAGACTAGTTACACTCTGTGTGAGCAGCAGAGCATATTGCTCAGTTTATCAATAACCTCGAACAGAGTAGGCTCTTGGATAGTCATTTGTGTGTGTGTTGGATGTGTGTATTTGCTGCCTGTGCCGGATGACCTTTGGTATAAATAGCCTGCCGGAGCTAACTGTGATGACTGCGGACAGCACGCATCGTTGTGTGAATCTGTTTCCTGCATGGTGCTGTTGTTTGGTTATCCTGGTTGGAACAATGTCTATGCCTATGACTCTGTCACCAACAACAACTTTTGGTTTCAGTCTCAAGCACAAATCGACACATAAGCATCTTTTGCACATTTCTGTATCACTTGTTCAAGTCCTCATGAAAAACTGAAAGAAAATATTTGAGTGAAACCAATAGAGTCATTGTTGAAGTTGTTCACAGTTTAAAAGACAGAAGACATTGTGCTTCAATGGCTGATACATTAATGATGGTGTTACCCTGAACAAAACCTATAAGATAACAGTCTATCGCTGGTTGAAACAGAGAGAGATAAGCTCTGTGAAATCTGGCAATTTATCAATAGAGGTACCTTCATCCAAATGCACACTAAAAAATAATAATATTTTTATTGACAAGTGATGGTGGTTTTATTATTTCATAAATTTAAGCAATGTTCAAAAGTCAAGGGCAGTCAGATAACCAAGAAACAGAGAAACAACGCGCACATCCAAAGCCAGTATGCCGGAACCAGCAAAACTCACAAGTAAAAAATGAAAGAAGGCTCTGCATAACAAATACAGCTCACAGATTCTTTATTATTATCACCACATGTGACGTTTTGGGCTAGTGCCCTTCATTAGACTGATGAAGGACACTAGCACTAAAAAATCTAAAAAAAAAATTTTTTTTTGAGTCATATAACCAAACCACAGTCTGATATTCTTTTTCTTTTTTAGATCTGGAGCCTGATGACAACACATCGTTCTATGTCCTAAATGTGGGCCATCCCCAGTCAATTGTCACTAACCACCAGACTATAGGCCTGACCCGTCATGGCATGCAGTCCCACTCTCACGCCGTCAGTGCTTCTTCACGCCTTCAGCTGCACAAACAGGGCCCGGAGCAACTGAGTTTTGATTCACAAAACAAATATGGCACCTCTCCGCTGCTACCGTCTGCCCCAGTGGAAGCTCCTAAGGCCTTTGAATGCCCCAGCATCCAGATCACCTCCATCTCCCCCAGCTGCCAGCAGGAGATGGACACCAGTGAGGAGGTCTTGAGGGCCAATGGCCGTGATGGGGATTACCATGGCGACAGGCCCCTGTGCAGAGACCATCTCTATTTGCCCCTTGATCACTCATACCGGGACTCTTCTCTGAGCCCTAGCCCATGCAGCAGCCTCTCTTCGAGAAGCTGGTTCTCTGACGCCTCCTCCTGTGAGTCCTTCTCCCACGTCTATGACGATGTGGACTCGGAGCTAAACGAAGCAGCTGCCCGCTTCACTTTGGGCTCCCCTCTGACATCTCCAGGATGTGCCTCCCCTCAGACGGGGACCGGGTTGTTGGAGGAGCAACCCCACTGGCAGCACCACCACCCCTCTATTGTGCATCACTCCATCAGCCTGTCCCCCCATCATTCGCCCTGCCACTCACCCCGCACCAGTGTCACTGATGAGAACTGGCTCAGCCCACGTCCCCCGTCTCGGCCTTCCTCACGGCCCAACTCTCCGTGTGGAAAGAGACGCCACTCCAGCGCCGACATCTGCTACGCAGGCTCAGTGTCTCCACACCGCTCTCCCACACCCACTCCAGGACCCTCACCTCGGGGAAGTGTGACAGAGGACAACTGGCTCGGGAGCCCATCCGTTGGTATGTCACCCTTCCAGTGCTGCCCGTCTGAGGCAGACATCCCATCCAAGACCAGAAAGACATCACAGGACAGAACTGCTATGCAATCTGGGAAAGGGGACTTGGGGCTGGATGACCCTGGCAATATGTCTCCTAACCTGGATTCTCCTTCGGATGAGACCCTGCACAGCCTCAAGAAGGATGGACCGGGAGAACAGTTCCTCTCGGTGCCGTCCCATTTTTCATGGAATAAACCCAAGCCGGGTCATACACCTATATTCAGGTAGTTATGGCGGTGTATGTCGCTTATTTATCTTATCTTTATCTTACTCTTATTACTCTGTCCTGAACCAGACTATAAACAAACGTGTACTGAACTTGTGATCAGCTTTTGTTTGAGTGTGACTCAATATCAGTATTTTTTGTAAATTATTAATGGAGCTGACATTAGGTAAGGCTTGTTTTCAGAAGGTAAAGGAATAACAATAGTGTTGTGACATCTTTTTGATCTGAAGGAGAAGTGTAAAGATTGCAGGGCAGTAAACGCCTATCAAATATCATGTTATTATGATATGCTCTATAAACAGCAATAACTAATGAACTATGACCTTTTTTATCCATCCAAAGCGACTTACATTCACCAGTGTTACATTTTAGTTGACGCTTTCATTTTAAAGCGACTTACATTAGGGTTCCATTTACCAGTGTTACAGCTGGAACGCCACTGGAGGCAAGGTGGGTTAAGTGTCTTGCCCAAGGGCACAACAACATTGTGAACTGTGGGGAGAGCGGGAATCAAACCGCCTACCTTCCAGTTGAAGGACGACCGCTCTACCACTGAGCCACTGAGCCACTGAGCCCAATCTCATAACAGAAATACCTAAATCTAGTGCTTGGTGTTTGAGGAGGGCAGTCAGCTGTCAGCTGTTGTGAGAGCAGCAAGCATGGCCTTGTTTATATGGCCCCTGGCTCTGTAAATTAGCACAGGTCACATATGGCAAGAGGGCCACCATACACGTAGACATAACACACACACACGCTTACATACCTCATTACCTTTAGAGAATATTATGATGAGTCATTCTTTTTTTTTTGTTTCTTTGCTGGAGAATAAGACACCTCTGAAACAGACATTTTCCCAGTAGGACTCCACAGCCATTGATTGATGTTGATAAACTGTGTAGACCAACCAGCCAATGGGAGCATCCATTATTCAACTGGGAACAGACCCAATTGTTTCTGAGCGTGGGATTGGCCAAAGTTTGCCAGATGTCGTCTTAAGAATTTGTTTTTCCCTAAAGTCTCACACTACATGTTTAACAAGTAGCTCTATAGAACGCTGACGCTGGGAGGGGGCGGCCTCTTCGATGAATGTACTGTATGTAGTATGTTTTTTGAATGCAGTGTGTTTTTTTCTTTTATACATCAAAAGTCCTGGTTAAAACTGTAGGGCACCATCTGATGTGATTGATTGTGAGATTATGAGAATAAGGGTCACTGAGAGACCTGTGGCTGAGAAACATGAGGAGATTATGCTATGTGTGCTGTCCTGCTTTGCTTCGTCACAAAGCTCATATATCCTCTGTCCTCTCCGACTCCTGTTACCGTAGCAGCCATGCAAACCAGCACTTCCTGGGTGATTGTGTCATGGGTGAACACATTCAGGTTAGGATGCCACTCATACATAATATTTACTTGTTTAGATTGTGCTGATATCTGATAAAGACTTTGTTAAATAATTCACTTTGCTAAAATGGTTTTCTTAGCAGTCAGTATTTTTAGCTTGTCTTTTCAAATGGAAAAAAAACAAAAGAAAAGCTAGCCTGCATTTTTTTTCTTTTTTCAGAAGTTATAATGAGATTCAGCAATAGACCTTGTACTATTATAGTAGCAGTATTAATGTAACAAGAATAATCAGAGGTGTAGACTCAGAGGTGTAGATCCCTGAGGTGCAGGTAAAGCATTGTGCTAGTTCCAAAATACATAAATCTTTGGGCCCCGGAGCCAGTCTGAAACAGTAAAATGGCGTCTTTGTCAACCCGATGCACATGTCTTTAATTCACTCTGCTTGAATTGGTCTACCTTTAGCCAACCCTTGACAGCCATTTGGAAAGGGAAGAATTAAAGGAATCATCCATGTTGGCTAACACTTTGCAAACTTTCCTTATATTTCCAGTGTCAACTATCTGTCACACAATTTAGACTTTGTAAGTTTGCGTGCTGATGGCTTCACCAACTTGGAAAAAATACTTACAAACGTTTCTGCTATGTGACAATGTGTGCAGAAAGCCTCAAGTGGTCAGGAGAGTGGTAGGTTTTTGTTGGTCTCATGAGAAGTATGTGTTTTGGACACAGGTTTAATTTACTTTATATATCTGGTAAGCTAATGCTATAAAAAAATCGCACTTGGTTGTGTTGGAGAAATGTTTTATTAGAGTAAATTATATTGTAATTTTACAATTTGGCTTATGGAATTAGAGTGATATTTCTGTCAATACACAGAAAAGGTTTGGACTTCAATACAATGTTTTACAAGTTACGCTCAAGCACAAGTACCATTTGTCCTGTGGAAGAGGCCACTGAGTGTTTCATTCTCAAATGCAGCTGTTCAAATATGATTGTGACCTGCACAGATAAAAACAGAGAGGAAAAACACACATCGCCAGCCCTGACATGGAGTCTAGCTCTACATACTGTAAACACTACACTACGATACATACCAAAGTTTAGACTGACAAAAACTTGCCCCAACAACGTTTCAATGATTTTTAAGAAGTTCCCCTTTAAAATAATCCAGGATGATTTATTGTAGTATGTGGGTATGTCAGTGATTCACTTCAAATGGTGCTGATACTTTGCATTTCCTATCCCCCTATGTATCATCTGTTGTCCCAGATGTGAAAGGGGAATGCCACTCTTTTACAATACTCAAATATTTTACTGCTTAAAGCAGGTCACTGCCATTGACACCAAATTGTAGACATATATGTTTGAAGAATTAACATAGAGTATTTGTTTAGAAAAGGTTAGGTAATTTGAAAGTGACAAAAGTTGTGCTTGAAGGTCTTCTGAAGTCTCTGAACTGATTAACCTTTTCAAACTTTGAAGTCATTTGTACGAAGTCAAGCATGTCCAGTGAGTCATTTGGTAATGCATTTTCTGTGTGTTCATTTGTGACATTCTCTGTCTAGGACCTCTTCACTGCCTCCACTAGATTGGCCACTTCCAAACCAGTTTGGTCAGTATGAACTCAAGATAGAAGTGCAACCGAAAGCCCACCACCGAGCACATTATGAGACAGAAGGCAGTCGAGGAGCTGTCAAAGCATCATCAGGTGGCCACCCAGTAGTCAAGGTAACATTCCTCTACATTCAATTATTGTTCCAAAACTAAATGGATGTTAGAGGTGTCAACATCTTTGTGACATTAGTTAGTTATATCAACAATAACCAGGAGATCTGTTTTATTTTTAAATTTGTTTTAACACATTTTTTCAGCTCCACTGTCTCTCAAATTTGTTGAAGCAGTATAAGAAAAATTAAACTATCGTGCCGTCATTATAACCTGGTCAGCTGCTCTGTCATTTGATAGCATGTGGCAGACATCAGGATAGTTAAGAGCAGCTACGGTGTGCGACAGAGAGCAATAGCAGATGATTTCAGTCTCATTAATGTTTCAGAGTCCTGCTGACAGGCTTCCTTTGTGGCTGTGATTAAGGCTGCCCTAAAAGCTGGATGGTAGTTGTAGAACTTAGATGGAGGGTAAATATAATAATGACACAATCAGTCTGTTTAATATGTTTTGTATAAAAGGCATGCATGCAGGCTTTCTCCAATCATTTACTATTTCAACCACAGTCAGACCACAGTGATCCTATTCTGCCATATGTGACGATGAATAATTTAGCTGTCACTTTTTTTTAACCAGGCTTTTGTCAGGCTTGACCCTGTTTTTTTTTTATCCCTAGAGGGGATTGTTTGGTGATTACAGTCTTTTTGCAGTTGTCATAAGAAAGCCTGTCTGGTCTATTTAACATTAGTTTTCAAGCACTACCTGACCAGTCTCAAAAGGAACACTAGCTTTGTTCATTTAATATAGTTGAAATGTAAAAAAAAGCCACATGGGGGTCCGAGCGGGCAGACAGTGTACACACAGATTGTCAGCAGTGAGCTTGTGCCATGTGAAGATAGATAGCATCAGCACTCATCCGGCAGGTCTAACAGTCTGTGTTTGCTAAACATCTGCTACTCTGTTGTCTGTCTTCACAACCACTTTTTGATGCACGCTGCAAAAAAAAAAAAAAAAACAATTGTAAAAGGTCATTGCTTTACCGTATGATGTCATTTATGTTTTGACAGAAACACCTTTACTTTAAAAACATTTGTATACTTTATTTTTTGTATGATTAACTGAACATTGAAGCAGTGATGTAGCACTGCAAACAACTTACAAGTTAGCATATGTTTCCCAAGTGCACATGAGGTGAGAAAACAGATTTTCCTTGGAGGCAGAATGACACTGTGTGATTACAGATCTGACACCACTCTGTGTCAAAAATATACAACTCAATTTTCAATGTTGAATTGTTTTATTATTAGCAAAGGGCTTTGTGAAAAAAAAAAATAGAGTTTGAGGGATATTGCATCTAAGTGTCTCTCTGACTATACTAAAATTTTAATGGGCATTGTTCTTTGCATATCTTTAATAATGTGGACCATACATAACTGTTCCACTAGTACAGGGGTTCCCAAACTTTTCAGACCGCGACCCCCGATATTAGACTGCTGATACCCCTAGCCTACATGCAAATTATTATTATTTAGCCTATTGTATTTAATTTATGATTATAAAGGGGTGCACTTAAGACAGTATGTTTATCATAAAATAAATTAATTAATGTTTTATTTAAAAAAAAAAGAAGAAAGAAAGACAGTTTTTACAGTTTTAGAAATGTTTGTGTACTATTCATTCTTAACATGAAGACTTGTTTTGGTGATTTTATTATACTATGCTTTTTGCCCAATTAACTGTCATAATTAATCAGAGCAAACAAAGTTTTTATCATAAAATAAATAAATTAATGTTTTATTTACTTTTAGTTTATTTTAAAAGTATCTGAAATTTATACTCGCATCATTATAACCTTTTTAAAAATATATAAAAAAAATAATCATAAAAAAAAAAAAATATCTGGAAATCATCTCGCGAACCCCCGCCCACCAGGTCGCGACCCCCACTTTGGGAACCAGTGCACTAGTATTTAGCTAGTTTTACAATAAATTTAAATCTAGCAAGAATTGAATCCGGGGTGCTCACTTATGTGATATGGGCTCTACCAGGTGAACCACTGAAGCGCCTCGGATTTGGTAAATGGTAAATGGTAAATGGCATGCATTTATATAGTGCTTTTTTGCACCCTTCTCGGGAACCCAAAGCGCTTTACATCGTGCTTCCACTCACCCCATTCACACACATTCACACCTGGGGCAGACAGAGAGGGGTGCTGCCATACAAATGGCGCTCAACCTTCTCCGACCACCACCAAACACACCTCTACAGTCACACACATTCATACACCAGTGCTACGGACCCCTGGAGGCAAGGTGGGTTAAGTGTCTTGCCCAAGGACACAACGACAGTATGAACAGGGCAGAGTATTTAATACATTTTTAGGCCAGGATGTTTTAGGAGCCTTTTGATAATCTGATGCAGGAGCTGCAAAGATGCTAAAACACACTTCCGACCATATTGTATCACTAAAGGGTTTATTATTTATATTATATGCCACACACTGTGCTTGCAATATTCTACTAATGATGCTTTAGTGAGATAGTTTGTTCAATGAACACTGTTGTGCAGCAAGTTGTTGTGGCAGTTGTAAGCTTCAGATTAATAAGATTTGGAAGTTTGATTTACATAATCAGTTGATTCTAAAGTCAGACAATGGTGACCAGAGTCATGAGAATCATTTTCTGTACAATGCACTGACAAATGCTACGTATGAGCCATGACAGCAGCTGCATTGAATAGACAGAATGCATAAGACCTTCTAATGGGAACATGTAAAATGTAATTTTTTTATTATTAAAAATAGTCTGCTTAATTTGCAATAGAAGTTGTATTTAATTCTGCACTCATCACATCTTGCTGAACTTTGTAATAATACATGATTATATACTGATGTACACTGTGCCTGGCTGATCCAGCCATTCCTCTGGGACAGGCTGCAGACCATAATCGGTACACCTGTTGCTAGGAGACATATAAGTCCAAAGCCTCTCTGGCTGGCTGAGGTATCCTTGTGCGTATTTAACCAGCTTAATTGAGTGCGGCTGCACCCACACAAATATTAGAAACCTCTGTGGTATTATATGCTGCCCCATAGAGGACAGACGTGAAAGAAAGACCAACTTATACAACCAACTCAACACAAGCCAAACTAAGTAGGCTTTTATTCCAATGTTTGGTGAGTGCTATTTTGTCCACCTACCTCTAAACCCCAGTCCACACTATGCATCATGTACTCGTTGCTGCTGTGAAGCCCTTGTCGTCATACCAGGTCACACTTTTCATGTGTTGACACTGTTGTGTTATTGGCTGGTTGCGTTAACGCCAAGAGAGACATGCAGTGAGCAATACAAAGCCTTGTGCTTTGCACTGTGTGAACTGGCTGGAGCTAGTGCTGCATTTGCCCAAGGCTATATTTGATGTAAACATGTTGGAAGCTTTGTTGTAATCAGGCTTAGCACCCAGTGAGAGAGCAGTCACTGAGAGTCAAAGAAAGAATTATGAGGTGTGCAAGAGAGAGAGTACTAGTCTGGGGGTCTTTGAGCTTGGCCTCTTCTAGCAAGGCCATATACAGTTTTATGTAGTGTACTGTAAATGTGTATGTGTGTGTGCCACGTGCACGTATTGACCTTGTTTAAACAAACACAGTGCCACAGTGCCACAGTATGAAAACCATGGCCAAATAAACTAGACCCACTTACGACCTTGATCAGCCTTGTTTCTAATGTCAGCCAAGAGCACACAACCTCCGTATATGACAGTACAGTACAAACGTATGCCTAATTTAATTTAAAATAAAATGTATTTTTGTAGGACCCAATATTAACTTTAGGGTCCTACTTTATACCAATCTAAGTTTGCATAGCTTCTTGCTCACACACACGCACGCGCACACACACGTACGCGCATGCACGCACACACACACACACATACACGCACACACACACACACACACACACACACACACACACACACACACACACACACACACACACACACACACACAGTGTAACCACAGCAACACTGGAGCAACAAAGGGAAACAACTTGGCAGAGTCAGGCGCTTGTTGTGAGAAAGTGTCAAGTTACGGCAGAGTGCTGTAGCTGAGCTGGGTGAGGGTTGAGGACAGGGACAGCAGTGAACAGGAGACAGGCAAATTAATATTAGAGTTAAAAATTAAAAGAATTTGATTAGAATCACCAGAATCACAAACAGGCAAAATTTGATAAAAAGGTGTAGGCGTTGATAAATTACATCCATGTTGTCAGCCGCAGCTTGGCTGAGATGTACATGTAGACATGGTAACGTGTGGTTTTTATGTTGGGAAGGGAGATGTTTCCCCTTAGCCTCCGAGCCTTATTACTGGATCAGTGGAAGAGATGAAGGCCAAAAATAAATGGGGACTTTATTTAGTGGGAGCTAAGTATGTAACTGTATCCAGCGGTTTTATTTTAGGGGAGAGAGTTCATCCTTAACCGGATCCACAAGCAGAAACAGCAGCAGCTGTATGTTAGTTACAGGGTTGAGCGAGCAAGAGCAAAACCCTCACCCATGTGACTGGATTTAATGTCAGTGTGGTTTAATAAAAGAACTGCTCTCTATCAGGCCCCAGTTTCTTGCTAACTGACCAGCTGGGCCCGGGGCACTCTGGACAGGGCGAAAGGTGAGAAGTTAGAAGTGCAAAGACCACCATCATGCAGTATTTCACACTGAAGCATTGATTTAGGGGAGACTCAGGAATGTGGGTGTGTGTCAGAGAGCAGTCTCCACAAAGACCTGCTGCTCTCCATCTACTTGTTTACATTTCTAATATTTGCAATTTAAAACGTGAGAGAAGAGACAATAGCTTTCTGTCTTGGTAAAGGCAATTATCAGTTGATAACTTTGTCAGTGATTGTTGTTGTTGGCAAATGTCTGTAGTATAAACAAGTTAATCAACTTGAATACATGCTTTTATTTGCACTTGAAGGAGGTTCCCTGTTTCTCCGTTGTCCAATTAAAATGTGTTTTGCACACCTCCTCTTTGATTAACACATGTTAATGGTAAATGTTATTATAAAACCCTCCCAGATATTAAGATAATCACGTTTATATAACAATATAATACCTCGTTCACACAAGGCAATATGAATTTTCATTTGCACAAGATAATACATTTTTTCAGGATTTATGTTTTTTTTCAAATAATATCCCATAGTATATTTAATATTGTTTGGTAACAGCTTTGTTTTTGACACTAATCTGCTTTTCCTATTGTCTATTTGATTTAAAAAAGACACTATGGCCAAATATGTGTCAGAAACACTGAAACACAGAAAATAGAAGAGAAAGCAGGGATAAAAAGCAAAAACACAGAATAGAACTGTCCCATATTGGCCCAGGCATTCCTAAAACATCACTCAGTCATCACAACTGTTTCTAATTCCGTTACTGTTTCAAAAGATAAACCTACACTAGTTGTTCGAACTAAATTCTTGCATTCCTCAAGACACTGTTAACGCATTTGATTCTGTCCGGAACATTCATGGTGCTGCAAATAAACATGCTCAGATTTATGGAGACACAGACTCATACACATACAATGTCCACAAGAGACATGTGTGAGCACTGTCTGTCTGTGCTTATTTCTGTGGTAGTCTGCTCACATGACAAGATGTACAGTTTCTGTGACTCACTTTAAAAAGAAAAAAAACCTAAATAGTGTAATTTAAAGCTACTAATTCTGCACTTGGATCAAGTTGTTAACAGTAACATTTATACCATAATGTCTATGTAAAATACAAATGTCTAGAAAGCCTTTTTGAACATTGATTTTTTGGTTTTCTTGTAGATAATCAAATATAGCATTATTATGCACATTAGTTATCTATAAAATGAGAGAATAATTTTGATAAGTTTGAGGATGCTGAAAACAGCGAGACATTTTGGTGATTTATGGTGGTTGTCTCTGAAGGCCTGTTCTCTCCCATAAACATGATGTAAACACAGCCTAATCCAGTTTTTCCACTGCTTCAATGGATGTTTCTGGCCCTTGTACTTTAACCATGGGGCTGTCTTGAAGTAGAAAGTGATGAAAGAAATAATAATAAAAAATAAAATTGTAAACTTAGAACCTCAACTGGGTTGGAATAAAGTTAGAAAACAGTTAGACTTTTATTAGCTCTTTTCTCTATAATTAAATATCCTTATCCTTCTACCTTAACTTAAATTCCAAATATTGACACTGTATGTAAACTCAAAGGCAGGGTTAGTTGGCAGCTGCGGGGAGTTAAAGGCTTGGCAGTCTGTGTGGTTAAATAGCAATGAAAGGCCTGTTCTTTTCAGGTGTCCTCAGTGGACTTTCCTGCCAGAGGGAAGCCCACCGGTAGGCTAGAACTGCTGTGTGGTGGGAGTACGCTGGTCCGGGAGAGTGCCACAGAGTTTGCCAAGTACAACACTACAACAGTAGTACGATTGTGTGGACTGTGTGTTTGTTCTGTCCCTCTGAGGAGAGAAGGTTCTGCCCTCTTTTCCATCTTTTTGTTGTCTCTAACCGGCACACAGATTTTTTCCTCAACATGTCACCTGGCTGAGTGGAAACAGGGTGCCAATACTCTCAAGAGGCCAGCAGCTGCTTGGTGCCTCCGCTGCCAGCCACTTCAGAAAGCACAAATCACTGGAACTGAAAATGATCCTGACATTTTTATTGGCAGTTCCTTTTAACCACAAGGAAACTATTAAAATGTTTTTTTATTGAAACAGAGCATAAAGAGACTGTGAAGTCTCTTTCAGTTTTCTGACAAAATATTTATTTAACCTTTCTTTTAGAATATTAACATTGCAAAACTTCACCACAAACACACAACAATATATCATAATATCCGTATTGACTTGTATCGCAATATCGCTATACTATTCCTTTTATAGTCTTTTATAGATTAGATAAACAAAGCTTTAAATCAAACTAGTATCCAAATAGGTCTTGTTCAGTCCTGGTTTAGACCTGGTCTAGTCCTTTTATAAACTTTAATACTGATTTAGCTCCTGCTTTGATGAGTAGAAATGAGTCCAGAGCATAATATTTATTTTTCCTACGTAAATTTTGCAGGTAATATCATTAAAACAATATTTAAAATACTTATCATATATTGCACATTTTTCCAATATTGTGCAGCAATAGGACAAATTATATATTTATAAAAACTGAGTTATAGAGAGAGTTGTCTTATTCAATCCTAAAAAGGTTTTGTATTTCTTTGTCTTTTGTCAGCTCACTGGCTACAGTGAGAAGCCCGTCAACTTGCAGATGTTCATTGGAACAGCAGATGACCGTTACCTGAGACCACACGCTTTCTATCAGGTCCACCGGATAACCGGGAAAACTGTAGCCACTGCTAGCCAAGAAGTTCTAATCTCCAGCACCAAAGTTCTCGAAATCCCTCTACTGCCTGAAAACAACATGTCTGCCAGGTAGGTGTCAGAATCACTTTGGTGGTGCCATGGGTTGCCGCCGTGAAAGCGACCCTACCCCGTAAAAACAGTAACTTTACTGAGCCCATGGTGTTCTTTAAATTTGTTAAACCAGCTGTAAATCTGAGAAAATTTGCAATGACATCCAATAAAAAAAGAAACAAATTTGACTCAAATACTTATGATGTTTCCTTGGAAAAATAGGGTAGGAATTTACAGTTGCAATAAATCACATTCACAGACATTTCAGTTGTGATTTAACACTTCACTTTGCTTCTTTATGATGTCAATCTACGGTCAGCTTTTTATAATATTTTTTTCTTTGGTTACAGTCCCAAGTTTACATTTACAATGTTTTGTTTTGTTCACGTTTATGCTCACCCTAGATTTATGCCATACTTCTTATACTTTTGGGGGGTTGTGGATAGTTTTCTCTATCCAGACTATGTCTTTAGATTATTGCCATCTATGTGGTGCCTAATGGAGGCACTTTTTTTCTCTCTCTTGCAGTATTGACTGTGCAGGCATCCTTAAGCTGAGGAATTCAGACATTGAACTGCGCAAAGGTGAAACGGACATCGGAAGAAAGAACACAAGAGTCCGTGTGGTGTTCAGAGTGCACATCCCACAAGCCAATGGGAAGGTGCTGTCGCTGCAGGCGCCCTCTATTCCCATTGAGTGCTGTGAGTGTCAACACAAATATACATGCCAGAAAGACATGCATTACTAAGATAGTCTTTGTAATTTTTACATTTTAGCTATACATTTTTGTTTGATATATTGTTTGTGCCTATTAGGTAGTTTGTACAAGAGAAAGACTGCCTCATGATATATCACATGATATTTTATTACATTATGTGTATTTTAATACTGAACCTGTTATCTCAAGTGTTATAACCAGCAGATTGGTCTTATAATGTGATCGGCCAGTGTGAACACAGCTCAGCATATAATCATCTTATTTTCTGTTTCATCCCACTGTGCAAATTGTAGCCCAGCGTTCGGCTCAAGAGCTGCCCCAGGTAGAGAAATCCAGCCTGACCAGCTGTCTAGTCAGCGGGGGAGAGGAGATGATCATCACCGGCTCCAACTTCTTTTCAGAGTCCAAGGTCATCTTCCTGGAGAAGGGCCCTGGTAAGAGTTGCATCCACACAGCAGCAGCTCTTACCACCGCTGCACGGCTTGTGGCAGTCATGTGTGGAAAAATTATTTTGTATGGTCGTTGTATGCACTTAGAGCTAAGTAAAACATCATTAGTCCGGAGACAGCAACACCATAAAAATGAAGCCTATCATGAACTTAGTAAAACACATTATTGTGCGGTGTTGACAGTACGGTTTCCTTGAATCTGTTTCTGCTCATAATAATTATTCATTTAAACATGACATATATGTTGTTTAGATAATATCTTTCAAACGTTACACATATTCTGCAATAGAATGCAGATTGTAAAATATCATTTCATTCCTTTAATTTTCATGTGCCTTTTCCAGTTTCCCATTTCTTAAATCTTACACCGTTTTCTTCCTCTCTTTGTTGCATAGCCCTCTTTGATCAAAACACATGTAATGGCTGTTCACACGGATGGAAACTTTAAATGGTTAACATTTGTTAAGCCAGTCACTGCCTGCCCAAGGTTGTGATGTATGGCAGCACAATCAAGTTCACACATGGCTACACGTCTAGTGGCGCTGTTTTAGCGAGAAGATTTTCTCAAACAAAAGCACCATGAAGGAATGCCTTTAGTGCTTTGAGGCACCAGGTGAAGCGTGGCATAGAAAAGTAGCACTGCTGAAAATGCTCCCTGATGGTAAAGTGTTAAAGAGTAGTGGAAACGCAGAGAGCAGGGCCCTTTGAAGGAAGGAGGTGGATGGCGGAAGGTGATTTGATTTGGTTTGTGATCCCCCTCATCATGACTAATCCTCTACTTTATACTGATTAGCCTAAGTATAGGAAAGGAATAAAAAAGGCAATGAGAGATATTTTTCCACATCTTTAACTTTATCATGACAACAGGAGGAGACTGGCTTATTGTTGGTCATATTGCTTGAAAATACACATACAACAATCTACTTGTCAAAAAATAGATTTAAGTATTAGTTTTTACTGTTAGCACTGTTCCTTTTTTGTTCAATGTAAGTGCTTATATAAATAGAATCTATGATAAGAGGCTATACACAACAAATGAACTTAAAAATACTACTAGTATTTGAGACACCTGATCGACCACAATGTATGGAATAAGTCCATAATTGGTTAAGGAATTTCAATTTTACAAGGCTCCATGTTTATATAGAGAAAAGGACTTTAACGGCTATAACACTGACAGGCTTGAATAGTGACTAATGCTGTGTGTGTTCTGTGTTGTTTCTGTTATGAAGCCCAAACAACTGCAGGCTCTAAGGAGGCTGTGAGAGTCCACATTACAACATAAACATTAATCACTCTCTTTATTTCACTTCGTGGCACAAAGTATGTACTTTTTTCTACAGACTGGCGTGCGCTAGGTGTCTAGCTGATCCAAGTCATTGTCTTCACATGGTATGAGGCTCCTGTTGGTGCTTGTTGTCTGAACGAGCATGTGGGGCCCTTGCTCTTGCCTGTTGAATGTCAACAAGCTCGACTGTAATAATGCACCGCTGTCAGCTGCAAAGGCAGCCAAGGTCATTTGCTCATTGGAAAAAATACTCTGTCAACCAAGAGTTAAGCTCTTCCTTCACTAATAGGAACAATCTTCATAATGGCATGGCTGCTAATTTGACATTGGATTAATGTGAATAAGACTTCAGTTACCTTGATGTAATGGAGGCAGGAAAACTTTTTGAAGCTAGTCCATTGTGACTTTAAGTTAAATAGCCTCAGTGTAGGGCATAAAATGATATTTACTTTGTGCAGAACCCACATTTAGGACACTTTATACTGTGGTTAATAGATTATTCTCCTTCAATCTGTTTTTTTCTCTTTACAATGTTTGACTTCTAACCTTGAAATAGCCTTTACAAGTCTGGCCAAATAATTAGATATCTCATTAGAAAAATGGAAAATATGTTTTCTGGCAGGATTTTGAGACATTTTAAAATAAATACAATTATTCCACAGCTCCTGCCGTTGGGATTTTTCCACGGGGCTTCTGGGCCTTTGATGTCTGTTGGTAGTCCTGGACATCATCTGAGGAAAAAATGGAAATAATTACCCCATATGGGTTGGGACATATTTTATGTTGATTCAAATGATTGCTTGTTTTCAGGATAAATGCTAGTTACTGAAAGGTACATTCATATGGAATAAAAACTTGCATTCAATTTTATTAAGTCTAATGTAAACTTACATAGATCTAAACCTAATTAAAACAATATGCTATAAAACTATATACTTTGTTATTTTCCCCAGATGGAAGGCCACAATGGGAAGTTGAAGCAAAAATAATTTGTGAAAAAACTCAAGGAGTAAGTGGTGATTTATTTAACTCCATTTCACATGCTGTAAATGCTTTTCGATCTAATGGAATATTTTGGACTGCTCCTCAGTCATGCATGGTGGTGGAGGTGCCGCCGTATCACAGTAAGACTGTGAGCTCAACAGTGCAGGTGCAGTTCTATGTCTGCAATGGCAAAAGGAAGAGGAGCCAATCACAACGGTTCACATACCTTCCAGGTAAGAAGAGCAGATATTTAAACTTCCGATACTGTTCTAAATGGAGTGGAAGTGAACTACATCACTTTAATGTTTCTGCAAGTTAATGCATGCATCAGTTTGCTAAGCTTTAGTTGTTTTGTCCTCTTTCCAGATGCTTACCTCCTCTTAGTGGTAAGACGTGTGACTGACAGCAAACAGATGTGACATGCACTTCTATGTAGCGCTCACTCCAGAAGGGCTTCACTAACCCCATTTCTTGTGTCCTCTCTCCTTAGAAAGCATTACTGTGGGTTAAAGAGGGACTTCTCTTTATTTTGTAAAGCTTCTCTCAAGTGACTATTTACTTGTGTGTTCTGTATTAGCATGGCTTTTAACGCTTTTTAGAAAGCATTCACTTTACTGAGACGTGAATTATGAATATATTTATTTAAGCCTAGTTTGGATGCTTTGTACGTTGTTTGATATTGGTTACTTTTTTTTACTTCTTCAAATGAGTCAGACTGAAAGAAAAAAGTGTCGGCAGAATATATACACATGTGAGAAATTGTGCAGCATATCCAGGCCCTGCGTTTTACCACAGCAGTATGTGTGTGAGCAGGCCTCCCTCCACCCACCCTACCGCTCTGTTTGCAAGCACGCCCACTCGGCACATGCAGTTCCTGTTTTCCCCGCTGACAGATTAGGGCAACCAATCTGAGACATCTAGAACAACCCCGCTCTGTCACTCAGGCTGGGGTGCTGATACCACTAGAATCACCACGGTTACCACCTGCTTTTTTGTGGCCAAAAATGCCTCTTCTAATCTGCAATGTAACAAATAAAAAGTTCTTTCAATGGTCACATTATGAACCACACCATCATTTATTAATATACAAATATGCATTAAATTAGTTAAATGCTTTAAATATCACTATTCTATATCAAAAGTCAAGTAGAGACTCCTTGCCTTTATGCTTTTATGCCTTTTATTTAAGGCCAAGATCATTGAACTTGTTTGTTCTGTTGGTCTGATCTGGGATTGGGGGGCATTCATTTATTCCTCCACACAGCATTTTACATGATCACACCCAGACTGACAACATATGCCCTCGCTGAATCAGAGTTGGATAAAAAATTTTTTTACTGTCACAAGGCACCAGATTGGGAAATAGGTTACTAAGTGGCACAGCAGTGTTATCACTATCAAGGGAATGGCCCTATTTGCTGTCAAAATGTCACTGTGGTTTTGGAAAGCTTTTCTTCCTGGTGCCCATTTTACCAGCAAATACTGAAGACATTTTTCACAGTTTGACATTCGTCTGTCCGTGATTTTCAGGTTTTAAACATGATGTTATCGAAACATTACTCATTCTCACTTACCAGAGACTGAGAATTTGGAAACTCATCTGCTGAGGTTTATAATAAAACGTAAAAACCCAAGGCTCAAGTAACAATGTTGCTGTCAACAGTCTAGTGAGGTGACATTTCAGATGCCGGGATTTCTCTGGGCTGCTCGATGAACTCATGGGGGTTATGTTTTTAAAAGTGTCCTTCTGTCTGCAGTGATGGTGAAACAGGAGCACCGAGAGGAGTTGGATCTTCCTGCTGCGCCCCCTCTGACTATGCCCCTGGCACACACTGCCGCTCTGGTGCGCACCCAGCTGCCTTCTCCTGAGCACGGCCACCCATCGGACAACCTTCTGTCCAGCTCGCCTCATGGCCTGGCTGCAGGCTCTGGGCCTGGCCTGCTGGCCATGCACCCCCCCTGCCCCTCACTGGGCTCCCCCTCTTTCCAGCACCTGCCTCACCTTCAGGGCCACAGTATGCAGCAGCCGCCCACGGACTGCCACATGACGTTTCAACCGAGCTCTGGTCCCACTCCTCTTCCTGCCCCGCTGCGGCCCTCCTACACCCCTATGCAGCACAGCCACGGTCCCAGTCTGGCTTTCAATGGTCAGTCCGGTCTGTCAGCTCAGGGCTATGAGAGGCTGTCCTTTCAGCAGAGTCCTAGCGCAGTGTCTCACCCGTTGGGCCTGGGGATAGTGTACCCCTCGTCCTCTTGTTCTTCGCCCTCTGCTCCTGCTTCATCGTCCAACACTGGGTCTCCTCAGAGTCAGCAGTCCATGCTCAGCCCTTCATCCTCACACCTTCATGCACTGGGGGGGTACCATTGTGCCCCAAACCCCACACAGGTGCCCACTCCAACTGCCCATCCACTCACAGGGCAACACTCGCCCCAGCTGCAGCAGACCATGGGTTACCACCCTGTGGGTCAAAGGTCAGCATCCTGCCCCACACCTTCCAGTGCACCTCCACCCAGGATGGTCCCCTCTCCCCACTCTGGGCCGTCATCGCCCCAGCTTCACTCCATGCCGTACCAGTCCCCCACCTCGTCCTCTCCCACCTCTGGTGGCAGTCCCCTGGGACCCCTGCAGCAGCATTCAGGACAGCCCTCTCCCCAGGCCACCAGCCCTGTCATGTCCAGCCTGTCCCCGGGAGCAGGACCTTTGGTGCATCCAATGAGCCCCCAGGGCCAGTACCTCTCAGATGGAGACAGACAGGACATCAAACAGGAACCAGAGGACAGGGAGCCCACCTTCCGCTCAATTGGCCTACAAGACATCACGCTGGACGATGGTAACGTTTATAATATATTTATTATAAAGATGATAATTATGTGAACTTATTAATTTTACTTGAAGCAATTAAATAATTTCCACTCACAGTCAGAGTCACAAAAGGACACAAAGGAGACTTCAGGGCATTTATGAAAAATGTTTGGCATTTGAAAAAATAGATGTTGGAAAAACCATCAAAGCTAGCCTTTAGCAACAGTCATTTAATGGACACATGTTGTATTTCTCTTTTTCACGTACTTCTGTGTACACTCCTTACTTTCATTCTGTCAAGCTTCTGATTTTATTTAGCTCTGTCTTTCTGCTCTAATTATCACATTTTCCTTTTTTAGCTTGTCCTTTTACACCAGATATTTAGAACACACCCATCTGTGATCAGTCTAATTTTCAGTCTGAAACAAGGACCTCTGAGGGATTGCATTTACTCTGCAGTGTGTTACGTAGAAGATAATTTAGTAACTGACTATGTAAAATAATACAGGACACCAGTTGTTGTATTTTATGGTCCTGAAACCTTGATGCCTGATTACACTGATAGTGTTTCATCTTTTGACATGCACAGATTCATTACTGAAGGTCCAGTCCTCTGGATTAGATAACACAGACTCTGTTTGGAGTGAAAACTCGAGTACCATATTAAAAGGCTAAATGGTAAACAGCGATGTGAGATTATTGATACTTTGATGCATTTAGAACTGCTGAGTAGGTGAGTGTTGCATCATTTTGTGCTACTGGCTAAGCCACAAAGCTGGATGTCAGAGACTGTCATTGTGCGCTTCAGTAATTACATCCTGTGTGCGGCAGCGTGTGCACGTTAACAACTCTAATTAGGATGCTCAGGAAAACTTGTTGACTTAACAATTGACTGTGAAGTTAGTACATTCATTTACCAGTATTTTCTCTCATCTCTGAACCCTGCATTTTTGTGCGTGTTTAACATCTACCTACTGAGTGTATGTGCTGTTCAGTGGCTGGTTTAGTGCAAATGGGAGCACAAATAGCTTAGAGTTAATAATTGTTCTGGTAAGTCTGTGTCATCAAGGTGTGATATTGTGTGCTAGCAAGAGTCAGGCTAATTAAAGTGGCAGCAGTGGTCTATAAGTCATGTGTGAAAGACCAGCAGTGAGGTTCTTCAAAGCCTAATACTTATGCATGCACACACACATACATACACGCACACACACACACACACACACACAACCACGCGCGCGCACACACACACACACACACACACACACACACACACACACACACATACACAATTTAACATGTAGCTGCACTTACCCAAAAACGGTGAGAAAAGTTAGTGAGTGACACAGTTCAGCCGGGAATGTAAGCTCTCTTTTTGAGCCAGTGGCTAAAAATAGCTTTTCTATGCCAGCCCCGTCCTGTAGGCCATGTTTTGAAGTAGCAGTGTGGAGATTTACCCAGATTTCACTGAGTTTTAGGAGGTCATCAGACTCTCTCTAAGTAGACCACCTTTACCCCAGACACACATGAATGAACACAAAATGCATTCTTTCAGTATTTAACCCGGTGTTTTGGTTTTTATGGTTTAAAGCAGGTGTAAGTGATTTATTTTTGAGGTTTGAAGCCAAATAGTAGGTTAGGTTTATTGTCTGATTTTCACATTCACAATAATCCCAAGTCATGTCAGTGTCCCTGAGTGGTGAGGGGCTACAAACGTGTGTAGAAAACTGCTCTGGTTAGCAGCAGATGGGCCTCGTGACGCACACCCGAGCATGCCTGAGATGTGTGTCGTGTTTGTTTTGTGTGTGTGTGTGTGTGTGTGTGTGTGTGTGTGTGTGTGTGTGTGTGTGTGTGTGTGTGTGTGTGTGTGTGTGTGTGTGTGTGTGAGTGTGTGTGTGTGTGTGTGTGTGTGTGTGTGTGTGTGAGTGTGTGTGTGTGTGTGTGTGTGTGTGTGTGTGTGTGTGTGTGTGTGAGATGTTATTGAGAGAGGCTGTGTGTACAAAGCAGAAGACGCGGGAGGTGAGAAAACAGACTGACAGACAGATGGACAGACAACTTCAGTATCCACTCCCGCTGCAGGGTCACTCAGCCGAGACATTGGATCTGAAATGTAGTTGGCATCTGACAGCAACTGTGTTAATGATATATATATATTTTTTATGTCACACTAGAGATTTTATCAATGTTCTAAGAAGAGAAATAAATGAGTTACAAATTAGAGCATGTGTCATTAAAGACAAGACGAAGTTAATGTAGTGGAAAAGCAAAGAAGGAACATTTTAACAAAGCCGCATGAGAGTTGAGAGTGTCAGGTTTTGGAGGTGTTTGGGGAAATCACAGTCACTAAGTTAACCTAAGTAATTCATATCATCACCTTAGTCTCTTTAGCTCTTGAAACCTGCAGAAGCACAGAATAAGCTTTCTGTGATAATCACGCAACCATGACGGCAGAATCTGACGCTCTTGTGTATTACACTAATCAGTTAACACATGACAATCCCTATATTTACAGACCATACTGTTTGTAGATAGGTTGTGAGTTAGTGTCTGTAGTGAGCAGGCTGTGGTGACAACAAAGGCTAATCTATTTTTTGCCCAAATGAAAATCTACCACTAGTGTGTGTGTGTGTTAACAACAAAGACACACATCGAGACACACACAAGAAGCTTTGTGCTTTAGACATATTCAAATGTACTATATTAATATAAAACCTTATTTTTTAAATAGTTCTATATTTCAGCAAGTGCAGACCAAGTGAATATACTTAACCCCTGCTCTTTCCACAACAATATTTCTATGAATTCACTTTTGCTGTTTGGAAGTGTTTCTATTACCTACATCCACAGTTATTAGTGTAAACAAATAGTGAAATAGTTACATGCTGTATTTCAATCATAAAGCAGTGTATTTTTTTTTTTAATATTCAGATGACAATAATGAGCAGATTTCTGTCTTATCAGCTTATTACCTCTTTATCTACTCACTTAAAATTAACTTGGAAAATGAAATGCTGCTACAAAGCACTGACTGTTATGCCCATGTCGACATACCTGGAGGGTCGTTCAATATTTGTATGAAATAATGATAAACAGTCATGAGCAGGAGACTTGGTCACAGGCTTGAACCATAACAGTAAGAACACACACACCACTCGTGATTGGTGGCATGAAAAAACACTTGTGTTTTTCCACTGGATGCTGTAGCTTGTTAAAAACAGCGGCAAACTTTTGCTGCTTTTTCCTCTGAAACAAATGGAAAAGGGACTTTCTGTGTCATCTTTCCATACAATTAAGGTCTTAGAGAGCCTTGGTAGCAGCTCAAGCCAAACAGGCAATATGTGCCAGGGACTCCTTTTTCCTTTAGAGAGGAACAAGTTAAGCCTGGACATGTCATAAATCTTCAGTCCAACATTTATTTATTTATTTTATTCAACTACTGTGTGTTAGCAATGATGTGTTTTTGTAGTTGCATGGCTGGCCTTTGTTAGATGTGGATTTCTATCTGATATGGATTTCTATCTGACAGTGGGCATGACATTGATTGGAATATAAATTCTAGTTCTTATGGCAAGTGATGACTTGACAGCCCATGGTGAGACTCCTCTCTCCTTGTAAATGTCAGACAAACTATAATTCCACAGGTGTTAACAGCTTGTTTTGTGCCACGGTGCATAAAGCGTTAAAATCTGACAGTAAATCAGAAACACTGATGTTGTATCTTCCTGCAAGAGTTGGGAAATAAAGATTGGTGTGATTCTTATTATTTTATCTTACTTCTGTTCACATGCAACACTTCTACATGCTACTTCTACAAACCGGGAGTGTGGCAACCTTTATCTGCTGCCTTACGCACTAGCACAAGCCATTGTAGTGTATCTTGTAACTGTAAGGCCCCCATGGTTTCAGTCCTATGTGTCAGTCCTGTGCTGAGCTGCTCTGGTCATGTTGAGTGGACTGAGTGGTCGTGGCCAGCGAATCACTTCTCATCAGATCAGATGGGAAATCCACCAATGATTCACTAGAATGAGTGACTTTGAGAAACTGACTTGTTCTCTGGCGCTCAGTGACTCTCACCCACTCACTCACTCATGCTGGTGAAATAAAGTTCACAGAAAAAGGAAGAGGATTTTGAAGTTGTCTTAAGTGTCTTTCCAGCGTGTGAGGAGTCATACTTTGTGAGCCAAGGCTTTCTTTGTATAGACGTGCACATGTCATTACGGAGCCCTGTGAGTGGAAACTGTGAGCTTTGGTATTCCTTTTTGCAGGCAAACCAAGTCTTGCCCTTTTTCTGTTCCGCTCCGCGCAACTGTTTTCCATTGGGGCATGAGGTCTCCATTGGCAATGGCTGGACTAAAGATCGAAGAATCAGTCAATCAGTCGGGAGTTATTTGCTTAAGCCGTCTTTGTGCCTGGTTCAGGGAACTTTTCTGAATGTGTCAGAGGGTTATGGTAATTACCCATTTTCCATTTCAACAGTAGACATGTTTATCATACTCAGTGTCCATCTGCCCGTTTCTCTTCTGTTTTGCATTACTGAAATCTTTTCCAAATGCACTTAAGAAGACTTACTAAAAATACAAAATAAAATATAATTCTTGAGCATTTTAAATTAATAATGAATTTATTCAAAATGAAAGAACACAAAGGCCTCAGCAGTGGGCTCTGACTCGGAGTAGTATTAAGCTAATAGCATGGGTATATTGAGTGAAGGGAGTCCCCCCGACAGTCATCTCCAGAGGATCTCCCCAGTTAGACACCCTTAATTCAACAGTCAACGACCAACCACTAACTCTCTGTTGCTTTGTCATCAACTACCAGTGTAATCCTGAGAGAAGATTATCAGCATGTGAAACTTGTCACTCAAACCTCTCTTTCACTCCGGAGGTATCAATACGTGGAGCAGCAACTGAAATTGAATGACACTGCTGTTACTCATGGATAACAAGAACACATGAAAGTTTATGTAAAGGAGTGCTTTCCTATTTGAATATTGAATTGAATTTTCTGTGAAACGTAGGGGAATTCAGAAATGAAAAATGCTGACAGAAGCTCAGACTTCATGAGACGAGCATTTCGATTTATGTATGCATGTTGACCAGTGTAAATTAACAGCCGGCAGGTTAATGTTTGCTTCAATCTTTGTAGCAATCTAATCAGTACAGCGGAAAGTGATATGTTTTTTTGCAGACGCCCACTTAATGTTGGTCTGTTGCCTTTTGCTCGTGTTCATGTGGTGTAATTGCACATAAGCTCCCATGAAAAACACAGCTACGTAGTTCAGAACATCTCATTTGAGCTGTGCATTTGCGCTGTTGGCCCTAGGCATGTGAACACAGGCATTTTAATTATAATCTCCTTTGTACAGTTCAGCCTGATCTAGTTAAAATAAATTTGTATCCACAGAATGATGTTGCAAATTTGTTTCTGCAGCCTTCCCTCACTGTCTTTTGATTTGACCAAAGTGTTGTATGTCAGTACATTATACTGAAGTGCTTCTTTGAGTGTCAGCGTGTGTTTGCACATGGTTGACATGGGAAAGGAAGAGCCTCCCACGCTAACAGGATGATGTGAGTGATGGTGGCCAGACACAAAGCAAGAAGCAGAAAACAAAGAAAATATTCGAGGTGAGGTGAGGATGTATACCCGTGAAGAAAGCTACATTTATTTATGATGCATTTCTGTGTCAAATGTGTCTGTGATTTCACGTGTCATCATATTTAAATATGCTTTTAACTCAGCTGCGTTCCTCATCAATTCAGTCACCACTGCCTCCATTTTTACAGGAGAGCATTAGTTGGTAGCCCTGGGGAATCTGCAGCTTTAAAGATTGCACAAGTGGCTCAGCTGTAATATTACAACATGCAGCGACAAGTTGACAAGTAGACCATCCAGTGTTGGACGGGGCCAGAAGTCTCTCAAACCAGTTTGCACAGCCCTGATTTTCTTTACATTGTCTGACCGATGGCCTATAAGCAGCACACACCTGACCAATGAGACAGAAGGCCACACACACAAAAAACATGGGAAAAACAGTCACATCATATTTTCCATAAATTTAAACAAACAAACTTCCTCATGTTACGCTCTGTCTTGATCCTCTGCATCTTACACACCAAGATGTTTTTCTTCACGGCTACAGTGTTTTACTAGCGCTCTGCTGAGTTTCTTGTGGTCCCAGTGTGAATATAGAAGCAGGCAGCAGATGTAAAAGGATCACACAGGCAGGCAACAGAGCAGAAAAAGACTAATCTGTTATTTATTTAAAATTCACCCTCTTTCAGGGCTGGGGAGTAATTAAGCTGACTGTGCCTGAGTGCCTCTCTGTGCTCAGCAGCATGGTTTTAACAATGGGTTGTTTTTATCACATGCTTTACAAAGACTAAAAAGAGGCTTGGGGAAATATACCAAAGGGCCATTAAATGTAATGAAGTAATGGACATCTCTTCATGCTGATGTTTGTGGGAGTCCATGTGCTGTGGAAATTTGTTCCATGTCTCAAACAAAGGTCACTAGTGGCTCAGTCAGTGACTGGAATAGTTTTGTCAAGACTTTGTCTCACATCACAGCTACTACTCTGTGATCTTTGTTTCTGCCAGTATTTTTACTTATCCTACCACAATTTCTTAGAAGTCAAATCAGAACTTAGTTTCTATAGTTCCAATGTAGAACAACACTGCCCTCTGCTGCCAGATAACACTTCAATTTTAAATTGACAACATGACACTGGTCTGTGAGTCTGCTGGTGGCAGTGTAATACTACATAGCCTACCACGTGCTATGCTCTAAAATCAAACACTGACAAAACATTTTACATTTTAATAGCTGTCCATCAGTGGCAGGAATGATTTTCTTAAGGTAAAACTGAGCTAGTTTGTGAGTGTGTGGAGTATTGTGAAGTACAAAAATGTAAAACAACTCTACATCAACAGCACTCACAGACCTATAACCACCTAAATAATTAAAAAAGAAAATAAATAACAAATATTGTGTGTTTTCCCTGTGTGTTTTTCAGTCAATGAGATCATCGGCAGGGACATGTCCCAGACTCCTGCAGCGGCGCACAACCAGTCGTAGCTCAGCGTCCACCCAGCCCTGCTACTGCCCCCATCCTGAGTCAAAATGTAGAGGACACACGACTGTGGTCAAAGACAGACACTTCTGTCGAGCCACATGAACCTGCTAAACCACGACAAGACGAGAGGACAGTTCCAAACACTGAACTCATTTCCTGTTGTTTAGTAACACCTAATAGACAGTTTCACTCAAACCAAAACGTGAGCCATGCCGAGTTAATGTACAGTGGAAATGACACAGTAATGACACGCCTTCCTTTGAGCGCTTTCTAATAACGTCTGCAATCACAGTCATTGTACGCACATACGTATGTGTTGTAAACCCTTTTCACCAGCACAAACCTCCTTGAATGATGACCTCTTCTGTGAGCTCCATAAGATACTCAGGAGTGTGCAGCCACTGAGCCAGACCTGCTACAGCACAATCAAGTTAAACCAATCACACACAAGGCATCTCCACAGCCATATTGCTGTAATTAATGACAAAGTTTATGTTTAGCAATAATATTGGAATAAAAAGTCCATGATGAATGACCCTAATCCCAGACCAGAAAACTCTCAAAAAAACAATATGGAAGAGGTTCATGGCTTAGTGGCACCGTCACTATCCAATCCTTTTAACAAAAAAGCATTTGGGTCTAAAGTAGCACCGGTCTGGGATTATGAGTCTGCAACATTCCACATCTTCTAGACTCCCGCAACATTGTAGATAACTGTATATGGTATATTATTGTCTGTCTCATCTCCCTTTTTCGCCAAGTTGAACAAAAGCCTTATGTTTTAGCAGCTTTGAATGGTAGTGAATGCTTTTGCTGTTTGCACAACTGGCTCTATTTTAGTGTGGATATGAGTTCATGATTTAAGACAACAATTTAGGACTGTAGCCCTAATGACCGTTAATATAAACATGCCCGTTATGTTACAAGAGTGTTTTTTTAGACTTATTTTTGGCATGTTACACCTTTTGATAAAAATAGGAACAGCAGTAGATCGACAAGAAGTGAGAAATAGTGGAAGTGACATGGAGCAAATGGACCTTAGACAGGATTTGAACCCATGTTGTTCTGCATATGCACTCTGCCAGGTGAGTCAGAGGCACCCCACAGAAACGTTTTTGATGTCCTTAGAGGCATAGCGCTGCTTCTGACAGTTCTCTTTTGAGCAATAACTTCTACTTTTCCCAAAGCCCTCTGTGTGCCTTCCATTACCTGACTGACACTTTAACTTTATTGGCAGCATTGGGAATGAATCAGTATGTTTTTGTATGAAATATTAAAAAGATATGTATTGTGAATATCTATAAACCCCTTTATAGGAACAAGGAAGATGTCAAGTCTGAATGCAAGACTTAGTTGTAGTTTTCTCATGTTTTCCCCCATGACATTTACAGACATGCAGTGCCTGTATAACAGCAATAACACAGCACAGGAACGTCAGCCTGCACAGCAATACAAAGTGAGACAAGGGTTGTTAGATTTGTTTCTTGCCATAGGTACAGTTGTCATTTTAGTTTGAAAATTTAATTTACTTTTCACTTTAAGCTTCCTTTTGACCTTGACGCTCGTTCACATGACAGAGCAGGAGTGTTGCCGATAATGGATTTAGTCAGTTTCCAGGTGAAAGTGAATATGCTATGCATTTAAACAATGCCTCATGCCTTAAAATGAAAATCAAAAAAATTCTAAAAAGACCTTGATGCCTATAGAAGTAAACTGTAGTAATGCTTGAGCTCATTTGATTGTGCTTGAGTGATTCCCTTGGATTTGACTTTCAGACCCTGCAATCTAATTAGGTACGGTTTTGTGTGTTTGTGTGAATGGGTGGTTGGTGTCTGCATTGAATGCAACAAAAAGTAAAAATATACAGTTGCCCTGTTTTACAGAGGCACCAACATATTTAGGCTATTCTATGCAAACTATGATGTAAGAACTGAAATCAGTTTTAAGTAATGCTAATGTTTCACAAACTTAACCAATTAAAAAATAGTGGAATAATGATGTCATTAATAAAAAGGATGCCTTAAACTTATATTTGACACCAGTGTGTCTGGATGTATTTCAGATTTTATGAGAAAAGCATTAATGGCCTAACAATGATACATTTTCTTATTCTTTTGGGGTGGATAAACCACAAAAAACAAAATGCAGTTAAATTAATGTCACAACCAAAGATCAAAATGATTCCGTTCGACACAATGATAAGCAACAGGACTGTGCAACGCTATTTTTTGATATTTTGAAATGGATGTCATTCCTAAAAACATAGGCACACTTTGGAGAATTGAGTGCAAATATATGCATCAACATAATGCATATTTCTATGCCTATATATGGATATTTGTAAAATATAAGGGAAATACAGGTTTAGCTTAGGTTTACCAAGCCTTGTATTGTTATTTCTTGTATATTTTGTATGTTCATTTTTTTGTAATTTTTAAGACTGCAGTGCTTTTTGACATGCAAATGCAAAACATTTCATCATACTGTAGGCTTTAAGTAGTGTATATAAATAAAAGACAAAACCATGGCTCTTTCTTTTCATCAAACAAATCCACAACATTATATAAAGACACATTTACTATCAATTTGTCTTGTTAACGGAAAGCTTGATAAGTTTATGATTCAAAGGAAAGCACAAGACTTGATGGGACTTTATTTATTTTTAACAAGTTTACACTCTTTACATTGCTCTAAATCCATACAAGTCTCAAACTTGCAACAAAGGAATGATATCTGTCGCCAGAGGTTGGCCTTGTCGGCCCAGTATTGCACTCTGGATGTCAAAAGACGAATGAGAAACAAAAATGTATCTTTACACAGTGGTCTGGTCCGTGGCAGAGAGTAAAGCAGGCTACACAAAGAGTCTTATAAATAGATTGTCAAGGCACACTAGTTAAGGGGCTTATGATAGGTCATTTTACATTTAATGACTAGATTACTTCTTAGGAAATTGAATAATAAAAATATAAATTCATGCTCTTCCTTAACTTGGTTTTGAGGAAAACTTTAGTGCTGTTGATCTAAACATTAAACAAGATATACATACTTTTAAACAGTATAAACAAAACATACATACACATACAGCTGGTAGTCTGATACCTGTGTTGCTTTGGTATTTGCCAACAGTCCCTGCAGCCCAGGATCAAATTAAGCAAATTCAGCTAAAGTTACTAAATAATGGCTTTTCTATTTTTAATGGCTCTGCATCCTGTTGGAAGCCATAACATGAATAACCATTGTGTACATTCATATTCAACAGAAGCATTGCTTAGAAGAAACAAAGGCACTAAACTAAAAGTCATGTAGTAGTTATTTGTGAAAGCTCAGAGTAGTTATTCTCAAGCATTCCAGGAAAAGAACATTATGTACAGTGTTTTATGAATATACACAGACAGAGATCTCACATGAACAGATGCAGGTTTGGCTGTGCAGAGGCACGGATGATGCCATCTCTGCGATTACAGTAGGTGCACAAACACAGAGGTGCTACAAAACGCCTACAATGTCATTATTCCAGCCTTAAGCCAGCCTTAATGACTCTTAAGAGGTGTAACAGAAAGCTGACATGGCAGCAACATCCAAACTCCAGCAGTGGTCTCAGGAGTGTCCCAGACCAGCGGTGTTAGTTTAAAGCACGTCATGGAGGAGAAACAGCTTGTGTGGCACTGGAGGAAAGAGGATCTAGTGCTTTTCCGGGAGGTTCAATCACAGGAGAAGGACAAAGGAGAAGGGAGATGGACTTTGGTTTTACATACAGGTCAGTTACACAAGACCAAGTGGACCTGCTGGCCGTAGAAAAGATGGTTGGAGCGCTCCGACACAGCACACCTGGCTGTCTCTTCACTTGGAAACGTGATCAAGGCCTCACCACTGCACTGGCCACTAAAGTTGTACAAGATGAGAACACCATCTGGCTGGAGCTGTAAAGAAAATGAAAAAACAAAAACAAAGTTATTTCACTAAGTGAAGTTACTCAGAGAAAACACCAGAGGGAGCCCAAAAAGAAGATCGACTGCTGTAAAAACCAGTCCAGTTCAAGAGCCTCAAGCGCTAAAGGAGAAAACATGTCCTTCCCATGAGATCTAAAACCCACAAGGCAGGCCGAGACACCACACACAAATTAATGTTAGTTAACATGCATCAAATTGAATTAGAACAATTTTCATGGTTCAAAGCATGCATATCATATCATGTTGAGTGCTATAGAAAGTAAAGGAATTAGGTAATACATGTTGACAAAATACAGTGGACAGGAGAAAATGCTTTACATTTATATTCACCCTGCCTGCTGCAAACATACTTTGTAAGATTCAGAAAGGAATCAATCACTATAATACCTATGTTTGTGACAAAACTGATTAGATAGTGAATTCAGCCATCAGGACTAAATGACAAAATGAAAGAAATATTGAAGTATTTTCCATATCATTAAATGCAAAGTGCAGTGATCACTATTATTAATAGCATTTAGCTTCTTATATATAAAGCACGTGCAAATTATCTCCAGGATCTGGAAGTGTCACTAACAGAATATGTTATTAACAACAGCCCAAGCAATCTCAAAGTGTTAAGTGAATTTAAAGTTTCATTGAGTGAGCCAAACCAGTCACTTCTGTCACACCTACTTTGAAGAACTACAGTAGTTATGAAGCAGATCTGAATGGAAGCATGCAGACTGACATGCCACATCAGAAGCTCTGAACCATGATGGTGAGATTGGGCATTCCTCTTTGATTTGTGTAATTGTGTATCTGGTGAACTAAGTCTAATAGATTAACTAATATTAAAAGCCAACTGTGACAAAATGATGGAAACAGTCACTTTTGATGAGGTTTAATTAGACTACTTAATCATTTAAGTAGTCTAATTAAAGAAGGTGTAGCCGCAGAGGAAATGCCCGCTCTGTCCGTCTGGTTCTGTTGTGGAGCTTCTTCTTACCTTGGGTTGAGTCCCTAAAGACAGAGCCATTCTTTGGGCTGAATCAGACTCCTGGCCTGTTCATTCATCTGAATCACACCGTTGTAGTCGTCAGGGGCATACTACAGATGGCATGATATTAACGCACAGTCAGGATGGCAGCCTCCAGAAGGCAGTTGGACAAAACATGCAGCTTCACACACACAGCATCTATTTGAACTACTTAATAAAGATTGTGTGATAAGGTGCACAAACACTGGTGTGAGAACTATTTATTCACCCAGTAACACTATGTGGGACACTGCAGCAGCCAACAGACACCCAGAGGATACAATTTCTGCAGTTCAGCCAACAGTCAAAGCCAAACTTCTCACACAAAGACACACATTTTATAGGACTAATCCTATTCAGCATGGTCCATAAATGCCAGACACAGACAAATATCACAACTCTCAGGGTTTGTACTGACTCAAATTAATCCACTTAATTTGGTCTGGCAGCATAAAAAACAAAAAAGGAGAAAACAAGTGCACACATATGTCAAACATCATTAATGCCGTTTTCTTTTTATATTGAACACTTGTATAGTATTCACTTGTTACAGTGATTTTACATGAACCTTCAGTAGAACATTCATCCTAAAACTATGCTCTATGTACTGACCTGGTATCCTTGGAAAAAGCTAAGAATATCCTTAACCCCAGTGTTGTAAGGCAGTCCCTGCATCCGGACCAGAGCGCCAGGCTGGGGGAGCACAGGTGATGCGGTGGCTGCGCCGGGGTGGGACTGTGCTGCCACTGCTGCAGCTACTGCACCCGGTGGAGCAGCAAAGTAGCCAACTGTGGAGGGAGAAACTGGGGGACTGGAGAAAAGAAGAGTGGGAGCAAAAGAGTGAATTGAATTTTCATGACAGAGAAACAGATGGTCTGCCATTTGTGTGTGTTTGATCAGAGGTGCAGAACAAACCTGGGGTAGTAAGCGGTGTAGTTCATGTTCATGTTCATATAGAGGTGCGGATGTGGGGGGTAGTATGCCAGGGTGTGAGCAGCGCTGTGTGCAGGATTCTGAGGAGCTCGAGGAGCGGCCAGCAGAGGGGGCTGGTAGAGGGCAGCCTCAGACAGAATGCCAGGGGGAGTAGGAAAGGGTGCATAGGCTGTGGGGGGAGACAGACCTACAGGAACAGACAGACCATACAGTGTGTTCACTTCTCGTCATGTCATACAAGCCATGAGTCACCTGCCTGTATTTATACTGTATTGTATAGATACGTGTTCCATGACAGTTTCAGCAATGTTCTTCTGTCAAAAGTTTCAGTATTTCACAATCACCAATACAAATCGGACAAAGTGCTTTATAAAACTGGAAGGCTAAACTTACTCTTGTCTACGGCAAAAGCAAATGTATTCTTTAATGACATTGACACAAACAAACATATATGGATGGATATGGAGGTAATGAAAGCGCCAGACCAACCACACTGTTGTAAATGACTGACACAATATTTACATACAAACAGCCACCATCAGGATGGACAGCAGTGTATGACCTTAACAAATATGGAACACTGCAGACATGGTACAGCAAGTTCAGGTAAGTGGAGGTAAAAGACACAAAGTATATGGCTACCCCTAACGTTCAGATTAACACAAGCATCCTTTTCATTATACAAATAATTGCTGAACTTACAAGGTAATTTGCATGGTGGAGGAGAGAGGCCACTGCGATTCAGTGTTCCTCCCATCAGGACAATGCTCATTTCCTCCGTGGAGCATTGGAACACTTCAACATATCTGTCCTTCATCGTCTTTTTATGGCACTTCTGGGCTACCATAAAGGCCTTGTCTGCGGACTTCATTTGAATAAAAGCATCACCAGAAGGCCGGCCCTGCTCAGAGTGAGACAGTGTTAGAGCATTTGTACAGCGCCTGTATTATGCAATTAAAATGGACCTGATTATGTTGTTCTAACAATAGTCAGACCTGTTGGTTGAGAACCATGTGGACTCCGTGGGGCTTGATGTCAACTGTGTGCTCTCCCATGAACTCCAGAATATCCTCGATGCCTGCTGTGTAGGGCAGACCTCGCAAGCGGACACAGTCACGAATGCTACTGGATGTTGGGAGGAAGGGTGGTGTGGCGAGCACAGGCATGATGGGTGAGGGGGGCAGTGTGGAGATCAGAGGAGAGGACAAGTAACGATTCAGCACCTGCCACAAGCCCACGGAAAACAGAGATCAGGACTGTTTTTGTGGCACCTGCATATACAGTCTACTTTTATTTAGCAATGTAGTCACTTCTGCAAAAGAATGCTTATATTCATGTTTAAGAGATAATCCATTTAGTGTTTAGGCAAGCAAGCTTACCTGTTGCACCTCAGCTGCAGTACTCCGGAACAACTCAATATATCTCTTTCCCAGAATCTGCTTATGCTTCTTCAAAGCATTTTGGGCATACTCTTCACATGAGAAGAGCACAAAAGCATCGCCAGTAGGTCGTCCATCAGGATACTTCACAAAGAGCAAGCCCTCTGTTCCGTCTGTAACAGGGCTCTCTGGGCCCAGGAAGGCCAGCACCTCTTGTGTAGTTGCAGTGAACGGCAGACCTCGCATTCGGATTATCACCTGGTTCTCTTTGGACAAAAACTGGGTGACCTCATTGGATGTACCTAAAAAGAAAAACTTTTACTTAATCACATAGCACCAGCATTTTACATAACATACCTATTACTACATAACCTAACCCAAATGACTAACATTCAGGAAGAATATAAAAAATAAATAAAAGGTATATATTTAATTACGCGTTTACTTTCACTTCTTATAACAAAAGCCTGTCACGTGTGGCCGTCAGCTTAAAGTCCAATGCACTATCAATCTAAACTGACAATACTTCATCTGAGCAAAGTTCAGTGGAACTGGCAGCCATGCGATTGTGCCTCTTTTATTGCAATCTGTATTATAGCCGTTCGATGATCTGTGGTCGTAAGGCCCTGGCTTTGTCTCCACACTTTTTTTGTATCAGCGCTGATCTTTTCATCGGCCAACAGCCTCCACCTCCTCAAGGGAGCAGTGTTTGGGCCCCAGGGTGAACAGGTGAGCCTGTCAGCCAAGAGGAACATTTCTCTGTAGTGTACCTCTGAGGGTTGGGCTCAGGATGAGGAAGGATGGGGGCAATGAGCCGAGAGATTGTCACAAAGACTCTTTTATTAGTCCAAGATAAGCTTGACTGGGATGAAGCAAAGTCACTGGTAAAAGAGAAGACTGACTCCTTTAGTCAGTAAAGAGCTCTACTACAGATATTTGAAAGTCTTAGTTGTACCAAAGACACATCATGATTCTTCATTAAAAAAAAGAAGGTAAATGTAAGAAAGGAATACCTCCAGCAATCTTTAGGAATTCCTCTCCTGTAGCTTTGTAAACCTAGGAAATAAAAACAAACAATTAAACTCTTGAACAATAAGAAACTGGTCAGCACACAAATATATGTATTCATTCCTATTATTATTTTTGTAATATTTTTTTTACATTTTATAAAGATAATCTAACCTCAATGTAGCGGCTGCCCATGTGGTGCTTGTGGCGCTCAAGGGCCAGGTCTCTGTGTTCAGAGTTGATAAAACGAACCAAGGCCTCTCCATTTCTTCTGCCCTGAGCATTAAGACACAAGGCCACACCACCCCTAATAGAAACGTACGCAGGTTAACCTTTAAACAGCCGTGAATGTTAACAAGAATACCAAACGATTGTTGCTCATGATGAACGTACTTTGCAATGTTGAGCCCTTTAAAGAATCGAGCAATGTCTTGGTCCGAGGATTGCCATGGAAGTCCCCGAGCTCTGATGACCGTCTCACTATCTACAGGTTCTGTCTTACTGCTGCACAAAGAACATATAGAGAGTTATTCCATACGTATAAAAAGCCTTTCATAGAAGTTTAGAAACTGTATTTATTTTTATTTATTGCAACAGGAGCACTGATGGGAAATATAAAATTGTCTATAGCTTATGGACAAAAGGCCACTCACACAGCTTGTGTTTCACAGTAACAGACTGTGGGATTGAATATCAAGGTGACAGGCTTCTAGTGGTCGGAGAACAGCAGGATTTGCTCGGCTGCTACTAGATAGCTGGCTAAGCACTTGATGGCAAAGTTGAACAGCTTTAATAACACACTTTAGTTTCGTTGTTGCTGTAATCAGCCTTTGTCTGACACCAGTGACATGGCAGTATAAGAATAACACTAGTGGCTAACCGGAATGAGAGGAACACACAGAGTGAGATGTGACTCACCATGTGCCAGAATCAAACTTGGAGTTCACCGTTTCAATGCAGGAGAATCTGTGATCTGAAACAGTTAAAAGGGAATGAAATATGTTTTACTACTTTTTCTATAACTGTAAAAAATATATCATCAACTGAGCAGATCTGCTGCCATGCTGACACTTGTTGAGCACTTTGCATTCCTTTGCTTAATACACCCAAAGATATAACAGATTTGGCCTTTCTTTAAAAAAGGGGGAAACCCAGAGGGGACTGTCAGAGAAAATATAAAATATGCAACCCAATTTATCATTTATGAGAAGCCATTGAGAAATTTCTTAACTCTCTGTAAACTGTATGCTTTCCAAAACAAAATATCCATTTATAGCGTTCAAAAACATAGCAAGCTGCTTGTTCTGACTTGTTATAAACAATTAAACTAAAATTAGATTATGACAAGAAATGACAAATTTCTTCACAAATAGCTAAACCTTTAAGCTAGGCCTCCAGTTCTATTCTAGCAAAAGTGTGAGAAGATTTTTGTGGTAAATAATGAATATTTTATGACACTGCTGACACTTACTGTAGGGGTCAGCTAGGATGCGGAGAGTCAACTGCACCATGCTCCTCACCTCCCTCACCCCTATCGACTGCTCTGGCACAGCAGGAAGGCCCACATCTACGCATGAGGTTAAAGACTGTGCAACTCTAAATGTCATGATATTGGTGCAGTGTTTTTTAGGAACACATAAACCTGACGTGTGTTGATTCTTAAATGACATATTCTATATATTTGACTTGTGCATAAAGCTTGTACAGTGTAGAAAAGGATACATTCCGAAATGTAGGAGAGTGTGAGCTTTTGCATTTGGCCAGCATTCGGGCAACATTTATGAAACTCTTCCTCAGATCAATGAATGAGAAGAAACATTCAGGAAGTACGAGATTCTGAAATGAAAAGACAGTTATGCAGGATGCAGTGTGACATACCCCAACAAACCAAGAAGCAAAATAACAAATGATCCTTTTCTTGATGGGCCTACCATCACCTTTTTGGAAGCTTCTGGGTGGAGTGCTTGTCGAATAACCAGTGAACTGTTGACACACAACGTATAGGAACTTCTGCCGAGACATTTCAGCTCCGATGATACTGACTCTTGAAACTGTAAGTATACAAAAGGGATTTTAAAAAGAAAATGAATAAATAAAATTCATGGAACTTTAAGGTGCATATCAATACAAGAATGAAGACCTCAACATTTTGTGGTTGCCATTAGGTGGTAAATAGGTTTCAAATATCAGTTCAGGTGGGAGGACAAAAGTGATGGTGTTGTGTCTGACAACAACAGTTTGTGCTTCATGTTAGGCACTTGACTAACTGGTTGTAGTGTTTGTTTGGTATGCAAGACTCTGTGAGCACACAACGAAGGGGAATGATCACACCACTAATCAGCAGGATCCTAGTTTACCTACTTACAATCCACACAAGTAAAACCTGCCTTTAAAAAACATCAGTTGGCACAAATACCAGCAGCTCCAGCCTCCCACATGTGAACATCTATTTACAGCTACCACATTTAGTGAGCCCCATTTCCTGTGTTATGTCAACCTGTTGTTTGAGGAAGTTAACTGTAAACACCACTTAAATGTCAGCTTCAACTGTGGCTTTAGACATTTAAGGTCAATTACTGTCATTATAAGATTTTACCTGGATTACCATTTTTTTTTCTTCAAACAAGGAGTAATAGCAATATATTACCCAATTTCTACTTATGGCTTATAAATTAATCTCTTAGGCTGATTCTTCCCTGACCTCCACCACCAAAAAACAGTGACAGGTTAATTTGACATTGCCACTGGCTATATATGACAGACAGTGAGCCAGTATTAAAGAGACAAGTTCAGTCTTGTATTTTAACAGTCACAGACAAATTCAGTTCAAATATGTTTAGGGTTAGAGTAAGGGTATTTTTTGGACTAAAAGGTATCCTAAAGAATTCAAAGCTCCATTCAGAGTTGTTCAGCCATACAGTTCAAACTCAAGTTCTTAGTGATAGGACTCGTGTTTGCCAAAACTGTGCAAGCAGCTCCACCTTGTTTAATTACTTAACATTGTTTAGTGAAAAGCAAATGTAATAGAAAAGGTTAGGACACACCCAATCCTTTTCTGTGTCGTAAAACACACTTTCAAATTAAACAAAGAAGCTAAAGTGATGCCTAGTCCCATGCCAACACAGAAAGACAGAATCAAAGAGCAGATTCCAGAAGTAAGCTCAAGTTCCAGAGCATTTTAAGTGCCAAAAATAACTTTTTCCCTACACAATAACCACGTTGCATATTTTCCTTGACCCTCCGATTGGCATTTTGATAGGATGGTGTTGAAGACGTGGCCTTTGAACATGTTCTATCAGGATCTGCTTTGCGGTGTACCTGGACTATTCTTTGCAGAAAAAACTCAGGTAGTTGCTCAAATAAATTGATTTGAGCTGATTAGCATCATTTAAGATATTCAGTGATAGTTAATAATAAAGGGAACCTTGAGTTATGGGACAATAGTAATTGTATGACGTGTAAGGCACATGTCCACACATACCATCAGTTTGGAAGAAAACAAGGGTGTGTGCAAACCCTTTAACTATCCTGTTTGGTAGATCAGCCTTTGATTTCCTCACAGCCAGTAAGTTCAGAATGTGACTCATTTTGCTCTAGCCAAAGGCATTACTTAGCTTCGGCTGAAACACTAGTCAACAATAACATCAAGAACAAAGTGTGGGAGTCCTTAAATAGAACTAAATATAATAAAATAATGACTTTTGACTAAAGGCAAACTTGAACAATCTAAGGAAATCTCATCCAGCTTCACCATCTATAAGTTCTGCCCCTGAAACAACAATTAAAATACAAACAAGAGTGATTCAAGAGCCACAAATGTCATAAAACACTAATGTATAAGTAATGGCATTCTCAAGTCTATGCTGACATTTTAGGGAAATGTATTTTTGGCTGAAGTTACAAGCAAACATGCAGAGATCAATAGTAAGGGAAACTAACCAGCCAGAGAAGGTTAGAGAAGAACGAACTGATTAGGTTGGTTAATATTTGAAGGTTCAGTACACAAACTACCCTACAGTGAGCTGCAGGCTTAGCCACTAATGGTTTCAGTATTGAGGCCAAACTATCACCAAACCAACTAATTGCCTTACATTAACTCCAGCTGAAAAATTCCAGAAGAAAGGGTGAAATGTATGGTCCAAACCCTCTCACTATTTGAGACACAGCAAAGCAGCACATATTTTAACACTAATACTGTATTAAAAATGAAATGTTACCCTGAGAAAAACTAAATACTTGTGAAGAACCTGCTGCAAATAAACACATAAGGGTGCTTGAAAAACATGTTTGGCAACAACTGCACTGATAGGGAGGAATCCAAAAACAGAATCCATAGTATGCTGGTCAGGTCATAACAAAGCAAGATCTTTAAAACAATTCAATTCCTAGCCTCCAAACCTAAAGGAGAGGTGCGGTTCCAGGTAAACATTCTACGTTCCAGATGTCTACAGCATGCATCAGGTTGAGACAAGACTAGACCTGTGACTACACCTTATCTCCAGACACCTCAGGCTCTGCCCATCCTAGCTCTCAGCTTCTAGAAACTGTCAGCACAGTTTAACTGTCAGGCTCAAGCAATGACATATCTCAGCCAGGTGGAAAAGTGTGTTTTTTTCAACAGAGAAATTTGAAACCCTTCATGAACTTTACCATTAACATTAAGATGGGCTTGTCATGTCTCATCTCTATCAGGACAATAACTGTCAGAGAAAGCTGATGGACCTTAACTACATGCTTAAAACAAACAAAAGTGTGTTTAGAATGTTCTGTGTTAACAAACAGAAAGATATATAGATATAGGCCAATGTTTACTTAATGTAGGGTAATGGACTCTTTTAAAAAGGCCCAAATCTGGTGGTTACCGGTATCGATGGTGAAATTTCCAAATTATGCCAATATCTAAGTCCCTGAGACTCACCTGTTGCAAAACTTTGTCCAGAGGTTCAGCTTTGGTGACGTCTTCAAGAGTCAGGCCTGTTTCTTCTTTACATTGCTCTGTCAGTTCCAAAGTGTCCGGTTTGACAAGACACCTATGAAGCTTCCCCACCTGTAAAAGGGTTTTGTGATTTACGGAGCATAGTGCAGCATAGCCTACTTCACAAGCAATCAATTTAAGCCCCCCACATTTAAGAAATGAACACTACAAGTCAAACAAAAAATCGAAAATGTAGTTGCAAAAAAAAGCACTTAATTGTCAATAAAGCGTTGTTTATTTAGAATCTAGCTGACATGCCAAACCAAAAAGGTGTGTTTTCTCCACTAGGTGATATTAAATGCTTATGATTTTTTCTTGCACACCTGTAAGGTGAGCTAACAAGGCGTCAGGACGGTACTGCGCTAGCTAGCATTACACAGAAGCTACACACGGTCTCGGAGAACACACCAAGTTGATTTAAATGCCAAATACTGTTCCACTACAGCTAGACATTATGCCACAAACGCTTTGGATATATTAGATACCGTAGAACGAAGGGGTCCGAAAGGTCCGTACCTTTTTCTCATGAAGGTCCACAATTTGCCACACCAAGAGAATTATTTCCCTTTCATCCGAACCCAGTTTACCCCCATTTGCACCAGCTGTTGCCCCAAAGAACACCACCAGAGTATCACTGTGCGAAGCCATCAGGGACCACAAGGGGGAAACTACAATTAAAGCAAAGATTTAAATAAAAATAACACGAGGGTTCACCTTTTTCCAAGTGATAAGAAGAGCGAACAAAAGATATGGAAACTCAATTGAGGTAAACGAAGAGAAAAGAGGGTTTCTATTCAGAAGAGACACTAAAGAGTTTGCGGTAAGAGACTGTACCTGTGTCTGTACTTGAGCCTGTTTTATCCAGAGATACTGGTTTAACTGGAAAAGAAGGGTGGAAATCTATGTTTCTTTCACACGAACTCCATAACAAGCCCTGGCGTTTTTTTCCTCTTCTATTTTTTCTGAGTTACCTGTGTGGCTGGGCCTGTGCGACTGAAGCAGCAGGCAGGACGCCGATTGGCTGGTTGGTAAAGGTGAGGGCCTGACCCTCAGCTGTATCGTGTCATTTTATTGGTTCGAGCTCCTGAACCAGGAAGCGGACTGGCAAAACAGGATTATAATTCCACCACGATGTATAGCTGTTAAAACTTTTCAAGCAATGAAAATACGACCCATTAAGAAGCATAAGCATAGCATAGCGTATTAACTCCAACCTGTTGTAATAACAATTGTATCGTGGATTTGCTAAATGTTTGCATCTTATACAACTATTGGGTTGTCAAAACTCTTTTTATGATTGTAAAACATTTAAAGTAGATCAATAGTGTATCATTGATTTTATATCTCTCACTTTATGAGTAGGCCTATCTGATCTTAGAGGCGTTTTCAACAGACCCAGTTATTAACACAAAATGACACACATGGAACTCATCTTTATGAGTTCATAAAGACTACTAACATATAGTGGGCATTTTAATATCTTTACAGGCTTGGTTTGCCGTGGTGACAAAAACATAAAAGGAATTTTAATGTCAATTCCAATTCTAATGACTTTTTTTCAGGTCTTTGTTGGCTTCGGCCTTTTTCCATTTGTAGTGTTTCCAGAATGTCATGTTTTGTTACTTCTGCCACTCCTTTCTCACCTCATTGTGGACTGGAATAATTATTATTGGCTGAAACAGTTTATATAATCCATATGAAAGAAAAAACAAAGGAGTGGAAATCCAAAACACAGGTCTGGTGATGTTCAACACAAGTTTACAGTTGACGTGACAGCATGGGCAAATAAACAACCACTGGGGCAAGCTCTCATTTTAATGTGGGTCCAAGTATAATTTGCATAACTAAGGATTTCTGTGGACCAACTAAAGATGGAACTAACAATTATTTATATAATTGATTAATCTGACAATAGTTTTTTCAATTAATTGATTAATAATCGGATAGTGAAGCATGTGTAAATTCATTAGAACTTGGTGGATCAACAAAGACAAGTGGTCAAACACCTGAGGTGTGCCTGCTTAAAACTGATGATAATACTATAGACAAATCACAGATTTTTACTAAAGCTGAACCAGACGAAGTATGCCGCAGGACTTGTAGAGCATATGCATATAAAGATGTTATTTTAATTTTTATTTAACCTTTATTTAACCAGATAAAAGACTCATTGAGATTAAAAATCTCTTTTTCAAGAGTGACCTGGCCAAGACAACAGCATTTACATACAATTTAAAAAACATACATGACATCAACAAAACAAATGATATTTACAGTCAATGTGTACAAGTTTAAAAACAGTTACATTTTCCAAGCTCATTGAGTTCACGCTTCTTTAGAATAGATTTAAATTCTCCCAAAGTCACAAGTTCAGAAAGATTTAGGTCCTTTTGCAGTTGGTTCCATGCACAGGGGGCAGTGTACTGAAAAGCTGCTTTACCCAACTCTGTTCTGACTCTGGGAACCACCATCAGTATGTTCTTCTGAGAACGCAGAGCATACTGTTGTTGATTTTTACGCATGTATGTGCAGAGGTAAAATGGGAGGAGCCCAAGAATACATTTATAAATGAAAGTCAACAAATGAGACCACCTGCGAACATACAGGGACGGAAACTCAGCTGCAGCATACAATGTACAATGATGGACACGATTTCCAGTCATAAAACGTAAAGCACAATGATAAACAGTGTCTAGATTTTTAAAAGACGGTCAGATGCATTCATAAAAAGGAGATTGCCGTAATCCAATAAAGGTAAAAAAGTTGCAGAAATTAAACGTTTCCTTGTATAAACAGAAAAACATGATTTATTTCTGAAAAGAAAACTGAGCTTTGGCTTCAGTTTACGTACAAGATGTTGTTTAAAGGACAAATTTTCATCAATAACAAAGCCTAAGTACTTATAAGAAGAGACCATTTGGATTTCTTTTCCTTTAGATTTGTCCATATTCAACACTAGCCTCAGCTGATTTAGATGAGACTGAACAGCATCAAACGCAGACGGTAAGAAATCAAAGGCTTGTTCAATTAAAGGAGAGAAACAATAGATAAAAGTGAAAAAAAGCATTTGACACCTTTTCACAAAGATCATTCACATAAATAGAAAACAGCAATGGCCCCAGAACAGAACCCTGGGGTACTCCTTTAGTTATTGAAAGAAAGGAGGAAGACATGCCAACTAGGTGTACACACTGAGTTCTACCTGATAGATAGTTAGAAAACCAGCCAATAGCAGTGTCAGACAGACCAATTTTATGAAGCCGATTTAACAAGAGACATGATCGACGGTATCATGTATTTTAATTAAAAACACAAAATGTACATCTCTTTTACTGCTCTGTCTTGGTAATAAACCCCCTTCTCTGAGCACAAAGCCTGTTTCAGAGTCTATGAATACCCCAGATAATAATTAATCAATTAATTAGTTGACAATTGTTTTAATAATCGATTAATCCAATTAGTTGTTGCAGCCCTAGAAGCAACACTACATGTAACTTAGTGTTAAATCCAAAGAATTATATACTTAGCTATGTATTTTCAACATTACAATATCTTATTATAATAGTGAGCACTGGGAGTGTGAACATTTGGGAAATATTTAATTAGTAAGGTAAGCTGTGTAGAAAGCTGTGTTTTTGGATGATACGACACTGCTGAAGTCAGTGCTTCCTCATTCTGTGAGAAAAAGTGCTAAGACTCCTGTTACACCATTTCTGTAATTTTCCACTGTTACTGTAAAATAACCCTAATTATCAAAGGCTACTGAAGATGAGCCCTGTCATGCTGTCATAAACCTCTCTCTGTCATTATGCATCCTTTGTGCAGCTGATAAAAAATATAAAAAAACAAAAAAAGGGTATGATCCAACACACTTTAGGCATACTCGACTTTTAAAGGATCACTGAAACACTGCTGGCACTGCCATCTGCTGGTACTATCATGTGAGGAGGATAAACGAATGCAGCTGAATAAAAAAAATCACTTCAGTGAGAAAAACAAGTTATAGCAAGTAGATGAGTCACTGCTTCTCAATTGCTTTTTCATGCCTTGGAACAGGAACATGTTTTTTATTTTGCAACTATCATTGAGAGGAAGTACTGATAATGGCTAGAGATGTGCTGAAAAAGATTTTGCAACTAACAGTACAGCTTTTCACTTTATTATCAATATTTAAGAGTACCATGATTTGCAAAGCATTATTTCCCTTGCTAAATTAAACATAAATACTTCCTTCTATAACAAAAAAACAGAACAAATTTTTCTCTCCAACAACAAGACCAGTTCCAAGTGCTGGAGGAATTGTGGACTTGTGGGGGTCCACAATTGCAAACATTTTGGAGAAAGGTCAAGGGAAAATGCTCCGTCCTCTGAAGCCCCTCTTATTCCTGCTGGACATGTTTCCACCTCACTTCAGACCAATGTAAAAATTTGTCATGTGCATATGATCAAATACCTTACTGCTCAGTTACAGCTAAAAGACTAATTTTAAAAGAAGATGGAGACCAGTCATTTATTTTTTCATTAGGATTCTTTGTGTCACTTGTAATTCTATCATAGATGTCTTTTACTTGACTGTCTCATGAGACATATACATGAGATGAAGTTTAATTTGGCACCATAAACTTACTGATTACATGGCACATCGGCAGAACAGTCTTAACAAAATGACTGATTATTTTCATTTTCCTTTACAATGTCCATTTGAACTTTTGACTCTGCACACAGGGAACTGTTGGTCGGGTTGCTTTGTCTCCTGGACACGAAGGACACTTCTCTGTTACCCTCACCTGGGGAGGTGCTGGAAATGTGGCGCAGGAGCTTCTGGATCCCAGTGTCTCTCAAGGAAGTCCTGAAAGAGCGAGCTGCAAACACGTACAGGATGGGGTTAATGGTGCTGCTGATGAAGGCCATGGCTCCTGCGATGAAAGTCATGAAGCTCTCGACACTCTCTAGACTCTCTGCCTTTTCTGGGTAAGACTTATTAATGGCCATGACAATGAGTGAGATTATATTTTTAATGTGATGTGGTGTCCAACAAATGGCAAATGCAATCACTACACTGGCAATCAAGACTGTTGATTTTCGCTTGGATTTAAAAGTCATCTTGGTGATCCTGCCACAAAGGCATCCGTAACAGACGACCAGGACAGAGAAAGGAAATATATAGCCCACAAGTGTTTCTAGCAGTACGCACACCAGCTCTTGAGTTGTTGACTGATATTGTTGGTATTGACAGTGCTCCTCACCCTCTTCCCCATCTACAACTTGTGTTTGGATGACAGGTATGCTGAACAGGAATGCAGCAATCCACAGAACAATCAATACTTTATTTAGAGCTTTTTTTCTCCTCCAACCAACTGAGGTAAAGGGATAACGTACAGCCACAAATCGCTCCACACTCATCAGCGTGATGAGAAAAATACTGCTGTACATACAAGTATAGATTAGGAAGACCATAGCTTTGCACGTATGCTCTCCAAAGACCCAGGAGCGGGCTAGCGAGTAGATCCAAAGAGGCACAGTGATGACAACCAGCAGGTCTGCTACAGCCAAGTGTAGGATGAGCATTACAGTGTGAGAGCGATGTTTGATATGTTTCAAGATAGTCCAGATCACTAGTAGGTTTCCAGGAGCCCCCATCAGGAAGGATAGGCCCAAGATCACGCAAGTCACTGCAATCCCCACATCAGATTCTTCAGCAGCCATTTCCTCTAAAGTGCTTCTTATCTGAGTAGTTACTGAAAGTCTATGTGCTGACTCTGTGTCTGCATGAGAAGAAAAAGAAATGCTGCTCAAGCTAGTCTACACTTCCTCTTTAACTGAGGAAACGCAATTTCTCATAAGGTTACTTGTAACATAGAAACGGCTTTTAAACAATAGTCAGATTTCAAGAAATGTAGGTTAAAACCAACAAAAAGGCAGAAGTACAATTATGCTGATTTTTATAAGAATACTTACTTAAGAAAGATTATTTTCATAAATAAATGCACAAATATATGTATATTTGTCGAAAGACATATTTCTTAACCAGAAATAACCTGGACATTTGCTGCCCTCTGGCTCTTTTGTAACCTCCCTTGAGATGTTGGTGTGTATGATGATGTCTTTAAAGAGACACAAGAAGATGTATAGGACAATTTTTTTCTGAAGAACCAATAAAAACATGAGCATCAATGTTAATAACAATACCCTCTAGCACACTTTTGCTTTGTTTGGAAAGCCCAGACCAGATTGTCTGGTTGGTAGAAAGGTAGCCATAATCAATAAGAATAAGTATTTAAAAAGCTAGAATAACATTGATCAAGTTCAAAAATGTTATTAAATGTCTTGGGTGCTAGAACAGATCTGCATACTATTTAGGAAAATAAAGATGACTTTCCAAACATCCAGTAAAAAACAAAACAAAAACACAGAGGCAGGATAAGGACCAGAAAGCCAGGAACAGCAGGATGAGCACAAGGCCATGAAATGATCAAAAGAGCTTTAATCTGCAGTTTGAAAGACTTCTCTTTCATTGTATAATAATATGGTTCTTGTTTTATGTGACCAAACAGCGAGAAATATCTGCTCAATAAGCAGAATGTGGGGGCACGTGGCAGAGTGGTTAGCACTCCTGCCTCACAGCAAGAAGGTCATGAGTTCAAAACTCGGCAGACACAAACATTTTCGACTCTGGTCTTTCTGTGAGGAGTCTGCATGTCCTCCACGTGTTACCGTGGGTTCTCTCCGGGTACTCCAGCTTCCTCCCACCGTCCAAAGACATGCATGTATAGGTTAATTGGCAACTAGAGAGTGAATGGTTGTATGTCACTGTCTGTCTCTAAATGTCAGCCCTGCGACTGGCCACTGTCCAGGGTGTACCCCGCCTCAGGCCCAAAGCTGCTGGGAGCCTGGGATAGGCTCCAGTCACCTGCGACCCTTAACGGGACTAAGCGGTAGAAAATGAATGAATAAGCAGAATAGTGATAAATTGAACACAATAACTTAAATCATGGGCGTAGGTTTAGGGGAGGACGCTAGGTACGAGTCCCTATCAATATTTGTGTGTGTGTGTGTGTGTGTGTGTGTGTGTGTGTGTGTAGGTGTGCGCGCGCGCATGTTGACGCCGACGGTAAGTTACAAGGGCTGTCTCTCTGCCATACAAAGGCCAGAGTAAAAACATTTTAATATTCCGTTTTTTTTGCCCCTTTTTGTACTTTGTAGATGCCACCCAAGAAGAAAAAAGGGGACATAAGAAGCTTTTTCATAAAGCAGAGTCCGAGTGTAAGCAGGCAAAATAACTAGCTAGCCACATAAATAAACTAGCAGTAGTGACTGACCAGTCACTAATCAATGTTATATAGTTCAACAATATAATATTATTTATATCATATAATAATATAATGTTAGAATATGATCTGTATTTTATTCTAATGTTGATCTAGCTTACTGCTAGCCTCATACAGACAAACTTAACACATAGATTAACATACATTTCAACACATTTATGTTGTCCCCCTGTCCCCTTCATATTTAAAAATGTCTCTGAAATATAAACATGATGTGTTGAATGCATACTATGATACGTGTGTATTTTATTCATTAGTTCATTTAATTACATATAGCAAACTCAGACATCTTGTGAAGATGTCATAGAGCATGTTGAAGAAGAAGTAGCTGGACCTTCAGGGCTTCAGGTGAGGTCTTAAAGTGATAGATCGTCTTAGAGAGAAGGTCTTAAAGTGATTGATCGTCTAGAGAGAAGGTCTTAAGTGATAGATCGTCTTAGAGAGAAGGTCTTAAAGTGATTCTGTGATGAGATATACTACTACTATTGATTAATAGCAAATTATTAAATATAAATAAAGTCTACCTATTTTATTATGCGAAAGTGAAGTGAATTGGTATTAGTATAAAAGAATATCAATGTGGATAAAAACCAGGGTATGTTTTGTTTGCTCTTCAGGAGACAGTCAGTGAGAGAAACAGCAATCCTCAAGCAAGTCAGTGTAGCCATAGACATATATAAAGGCTAGATGGCTCAAGGCGGAGTCAGCTGTATCATCACTTGGCGGCCATCTTAGGTCAGTGCTGCCATAGTGCTGCTCCCTGCTGCTGTGGATGGAAGGTGAGTGACATACGCCAACTAAAATGCTCGTAACTTGCTGAATTCTTGACGGATTTACAAACGGTTTGGTGTATTACAAACCTTATTAACGTGGCTATGATTTGTGCTTAATAAACTCCGTGGCTATAATTTTTCACAAGTATGCAGTTAAATAGCCGCATCCCTGACGTTTATGACACACCAAGCCGTTTGAAAATCGGTTGAAAATTGAGCAAAATATAGTTATTTCAGCACTACATGCACAATAGACTTTAATGTTATAACTGGACGAGCGGTCCCGTCCTAAGATGGCCGCCGTGTGACGTCGTCGGGTCCCATTGGCTCTCAGCGCCGGTAAGCCATCTAGCCTTTATATATGTCTATGAGTGTAGCAGTGTCCTGGACTTGGGAAGTACCAGCCTGATCCAAAATTCATAAAAGTACAGCAACTTCGAAACAAGAAGTTAAGGTTTCAGCCTGAAACCTTAACTTCTTTTCAGCGTAAATACTAATAATGTACATAATAATTTATGTTAATAAAACGTTTGGTTGTTCAGCATTACACTGTCTCAGGTTTTTTATTTTTTTTTGTGATTTTCTGTATTGCCAACAGTCTGGAACCATAGATTGGAACAAAATAAATCGGGGGGTTGGGGGTGTCCCCACCAAAGCTGAGACCAAACCTACGCCCATGACTTAAATTGTTAGTAAATTGCAATCAAGTCCATGGATAAAGTACGTAATTTAATGTGAAATGCTATCGTAATGCAATGTGCGGAAGCTGTGCACAGCAAGGATCGCACTTCCTGCTGCTGTTGTCTGCTCTGTGAATTAAACATGGCGATGTTGTCAACTGCAGTGTTGTCAGCGGAGGAGAATTGACTCTGCAAAATGATATAAACGGAACGTGGAAATCTGTGTTTTTACGGAATCTGAATTTTTTGTAAGTGGCAATTTATACGGGATTTACAAGTACCCGAAAGATTTGTACATAGCGCTGTTTCGTTTGAGCTAACGGAGAAGCTAGTATTAGGTAACATTAGCCAGGTAAATAGCCAGTGGCAGAGGCGTAACTCCATATTTAGCTTCCTTCCACTCTGCTGGGTTGCTCTGGTAAATTCGGTCAGTGAATATATTATGTTTTAAACGCGTTGGCTACATGAGTATTAGATATATCTCAATTTCTGTGAACTGAGTCGTGGAAAGGTCGCTCACTTGTTTGGTGAATAGTTTTTTTAGCAACTTAGCAGGAGCTAGCGTAGCTTTAAACTTTAGTTAGAAATACGTTTATCATGCTGAACAATAATAATATATTTTATGTACATAGCGCATTTCAGGACATTTAAAGACGCTGACATTTAAATAATGACACAGATTGATGGATGTAAAGTATTTATTACTTAACAACTAGTTGTCGGTGTTTGGCTAATGTGTGCTTTGAAATGTTTGCTTTTAGGGATCACACGACTCGAGTATTACCGCACACACCGCAATGCCTCTGCTGTTTTTGGAGAGGTTTCCTTGGCCTAGCCTGCAGACCTACACGGTCCTGAGTGTGGCATTGCTTGCTGGTAGTATCTTCACTGCCTATAATACTGTGACCGACTCAGGATTTGGGGCCTTGGAAAGTGATGAAACTCCCTCAGAAGTGGATCTTGATCATTTAAGCGATGACATAAGCAACAGAGAGTTGGCCACCACTGTCTTATGGCATCTTGTCACTGACAGTCTGTTTGTATGGGTGAGTGGCATACATTCGGATACCAGACTTATTTAAAAAAACAAACATATGAAATCTTAATCTTCTTTTATTCCTGTAGGTATTGGTCAACACATTCTGCTGCTCATTGATGTTAATTGCCAAGATGATTCAGTATGTGGTATTTGGCTCACTAAGAGTTAGTGAAAAGCAGGTAAGTCTTATGCTGAGTAAGAATCATATGTTGTATACTGGTGGCAGTTATTGTGTACATTTTATGATCAGACTTGTAACATTGTTTTTCCTGTGTTTTATTTTTCCTTAGCATCTGAAAGATAAGTTTTGGAACTTCATCTTCTACAAATTCATTTTCATATTTGGCGTGTTAAATGTACAGACAGTGGAGGAGGTGGTCATGTGGTGTTTATGGTTCTCTGCCCTGGTCTTTCTCCACCTCCTGGTGCAGCTCTGCAAAGACAGGTTTGAATATGTAAGTGTGTTATATCAGTCACTCATGTAAAATACCTTAAAATATCATAAAGATGACCATTAAATAAAACGGAGGCTACATCTTACAAATGAAGAGGAGATTCAAATCATCAACTAGCTAATAACCTTAAGCACTATCATAATATGATATTTAATTCTTATATAATAGCATATAATACCATTTTCTTGTACATTGAATACCTTGAATTGGTCAGACAAACCAAAAGGAACAATAAATTATGAAATAATGTAAAGAGAAAAAGATTGTGTTGCATTAACAGTATAATAACACATGTAAACCAATTGGAGAGTGCCCTCAAAGTGACAGTGAGTGTATACTTTACCCTCTATATCTATTAATAGTGTTTTAGACTTGCATGTTTGGCTTTGACTAGTGTTACCACATCAACATGCCCCTGTATCAAATTTACTTGTTGGAAAAAACAAAATATAAAATGAAATAATGTTCTGCAGTAATCATTAATGCATTATTAGTTAAAATGGCCAATGTGCTAAAAATGCACTGATGTCATATACTTAACATTGGTACCATGTGTGTATGTTAAAGGCTCCTAACACATATGCCTCTATCTGTAAATAGTTTCAGAAATGTCAGTGAGTCACTGCAGATGTAAAAAATTGTATTCCCCTATTTTGTATGTAATGGACAAAAAATAATTGTCTAATTTATGTTGGGGTCTATGCGCTTGTCAGTTGTGCGAATGTAAACATTTTTTCTTAATTGTTAGACATACAGTTATGTTTTCACTAACAAGTCAGATGCCTGCAGTCAATCTTATTATTGCACCAGCTTCCAGAAGTATGTGAGGGTTGCTTGCAAGAGATTACTGACTTGGTTATGTAAAATTTGAAGCAGGCTTTTGAGTTAAGACAATAGACTAGCCCTTTGAGTATTGCCCAAAGCAGGATATAAAGGTATAATTTGCTGGTATTTCATTAAAAAGAACAGGCACAATCAAAGTTCTTGTTATTTCACACCTAAGGCCCTAGAAAAATGTGGAGTTCAGTGTAGCTGAACCAACGTATCTCTGCTTGTATTTTACCCCTTAATTTATTTACATGAAGGGGGTGTCTAACAGTAGGTAAAGCTTAGCCATTGACAAAGGAAAGAAACGATTAGCAAGACTAAATTATAGGTGGTTATTAAAAGCCAGAGAAAACCTGGATTTGACTTAAACTCACTGATGAGCATAACAAATACAGGAGAAATATTTGATTACTTTGCAGATCATAATTTAGTATATTAGCACTCCAGAAATACAAAATATATTTTTATTTATGACCCACCTTGTGTTATTTCAATTATTTAATTTCATTTATTGTAGACTAGAATTTCTATCACATCCTGTTAAGAGCTGGAACCTATCCCAGCGTGAAGGTACACCCTGACCCGGATGATTGCAGAGCATGAATGAATGAACAACCTAATATTTTAAATGTTTCGGTTGGCTGCCTGCAACGATATGAATATTTACCATAATATAGTCGTTGGAGAGTCTTCCTATTTAGAGATATGTTCATTATTTTTAAATGTCTTTTCAACAGCTTTCGTTCTCACCGTCCACTCCCATGAATAGTCATGTGCGAGTGCTGTGTCTGCTCGTCTCACTCCTGCTTGACTGCTGTGGCCTGGCAGTGGGTTGTGGTTTGCTGGGAGCTTCCCATAGCTTGCACACTCTATCCTTTATGGCAGCAGAGGTGAGAACCAGTAACATTTAACAAAATAAGTAACATTTAACAATATAAAAGCTACACAGTGTTGGATTGAAACATTTGTGTGCCCAATGTAGATCACATTTGCTATTTCATAGATGGTGGTGTTTTATTGTATTGTAGTAAAGCTACAGTTAATCAACTAAAATTTATTATCTGAATAACATGTGTTCTTTTGTTGTCAGTGTTTGCTGGTGACTGTGCGTACTGGCCATGTCATAATGCGGTAGGTTTTTCCTTTTACACCTCCAAATGGTGCAAGTACTACCAGCTCTTCTGTACTTGCATACAGTCCCTTAAAATAGGATTTCTCTTTTATATTTGTTATCTATTTGGTTATGTTTCTCTGCCACATTTGATAAAACCCAAACCCAGCATTGCACAGAAATGTCCCATGATGGTTTGGGCTTATTTTGCAAACCACAGTATTTACCGCATACATAACACCCACTACAAATAATTCTAGTATGTTTTTACACCAAGAAACATAACATTTAAACAGGTGCAGATGTAAGAATAGATTATAAATACACACCATTTTAGTATAATTGGACAGCTAAGCATTATAAAAGCAGTATGTCTTAAACCATGACTCCCAAAGGGACAATTTAACGGTCTGAGGTTAATACAGAACATTATTCATAGTGAATTGGCACTCAATGTATAATATTAGTACTTTTGATCTCTTGTGATTTTATGTTCTCCATTAAATACTACCATTGTCTGATATGCTTTCCTTTAGCTACTCTATTCATCTGTGGGATATAAACCATCCTGGGACTTGGGAAAGTAAGGGGACATATGTCTATTACACTGACTTCATCATGGAGTTGGCTATGCTTTTTCTGGACCTTATACACCATATTCATATGTTGGTAAGACAATAAACTTCAATTTCAGTTCGATGCACTATCAATGTGTATTACGGTGCATTGAAATAGATGTCCTTATTAACATCAACTGTTTTTTATTTCTGTCTTTAGCTTTTTGGTAACATTTGGTTGTCCATGGCAAGCTTGGTCATATTTATGCAGCTGCGCTATCTGTTCCATGAAGTCCAGCGTCGTCTCCGGAGACATAAGAATTATTTACGTGTTATTAACAATATGGAGGCCAGGTTAATATATAATTACATATTCTTTTTTTAATTCTATTTTGCAATGAAGTATTGACGTATCCCTTATTTTTAAAGTCAGTGATATACAGTTTGTTTCATTTGAAAATTTCTATCAACAGATTTGCTGTTGCCACTGCTGAAGAGCTGGCAGCCAATGATGATGATTGTGCCATTTGCTGGGATACTATGATCACAGCCCGTAAACTTCCTTGCGGGCATTTCTTCCACAAGTATTTTTTTTTTTTAACCTCAAAATAACATGTAATTTATTTCCTCATCTATATTTAATATAATATTTATTGTCTCTCCAGCTCATGTCTGCGATCCTGGCTAGAGCAGGACACTTCGTGTCCTACATGCAGGACATCGCTGAACATTAACAGTGATAGAGTTCAACCCAGAGAACAGCAGCAAGGTGCGGGGTTGGAGAACAACACTGGAGCAGTAGGGACTGCTACAGATGCTAGACCACACCTTAACCAACATAATCACTTTTTCCATTTTGATGGTAAGTAAACTTGTGAAACAACTAATAGTATATCTATTTAAATTAGACTTTGCCTAATGTTTGAAATGCATTTCTTGACAGGATCCCGCATTGCAAGCTGGCTTCCAAGTTTTTCTGTTGAAGTAATGCACACGACTAATATATTGGGCATTGCTCAAGCCAACAACTCCCAACTCACAGCTATGGTGTGATTGTTCAATAAATACAATCTCTAACTATAACTTAAAGTTAATATATTTCACAAGACATTTTGTGTTTTCATTACAATTCAGCGTACTTATATTGATCTCTTTTGTTGTTGTTAGGCTCATCAGATTCAGGAAATGTTCCCACAGGTGCCCTCTTACTTGGTAATGCAGGACCTTCAGGTAACTAGATCTGTGGAGCTTACCACTGACAACATACTTGAAGGACGCATTCAGGTTCCTTTTCCTACACAGGTCAGTCATCAGAATTACAAGTTGTATGGCAGTGTCATCTTGTCTGTGTTGGTTGAGGTTTAATGTTGTTGTTTTGATCTTCCCTCAGGCCATTGAGCGGACTCCATTACAGATAAACACCACATCAGAGCTGCAGGCAGAGACTAATGGAGCTGTAGGACAGGCTAGTGCTAAGGCAGACAACATTGAGGCCAGAGGTGGTCGCTTCTCTAAGTCTGCTGAGGAGAGGCAGAAGATGCTGAAACAGAGGAAAGAAGAGCTGCTCCAGCAAGCACGCAGGTTGGTAGAATCTTTTACCAGCAATGTCACTTTTATAAATTGAAATAGATAGCAGATAGCCAAAATCTACCTCTAATATAGTGTATAAAATTAGATATTATATTTCATTGCCTGGTTAGACCTCTAAACCTGTATTATATTTTCAGGAGATATCTGATTATGAGTCCTGAAGACCAAGGTGAGGACTTGCCTAGCCTTGAGGATGATGCTGCCACAGAGTTGGACTTAAATGTGCTAAGACATAGAAGAATGGCTGCAGCTGCAGAAAGACTGATGCAGAACCAACAAGCACCCTGCGCCTTAAGACAAATTCTTCAGCACAGCTGGCAAAATAAAAGCATTATCCTCCATGAGGCACCAAAAGTTACTTTAACTAACAACCATTTGGTATTCTATTAATGGTCATCCCACTGTACATGTGGCCTTGGGGCCACCAAAGCTATAGGTGCTTGATGTGAATGGCCAATGTATCATTGTTTCCAGCCTTTGTTTGGAATTTTGTAATTATGCGCAAGATAAAAGTTATTTTTTATTTATGTGCCGCGCTACTACATCCACCGGTTTTAATAAGCCAGTATCTTTAAACTGGCTTTAATTATAGACATGCTCTGCAATGAGAAAATCTTTTAATAGAAGATTTCAACATCACTGTATAGAGCTAAAATTTGTGTTTTTCTTTGATCCCTTTGTTTTCCTTTGCTCATAGATTTATGGGGTCTAAAGATGGAGAAACCAACAATGTATGATTTTGTGTGTTATTTTGTGAGTTTTCACTGTGAATTACATACAAGCAAATGACAATAAGGTTGACTTACCTTGGAGTAAGAGAATGTCATTTTAGTATTTTTCAGCCTTCTTGTATAAAATGAATCTGTCAGAAAATGCTGCGAACAAATGTGTTGGCCTTCATGGAGTTTCTGTTTATCACTTACAAATAGGTTGTAATTTTGTTTTTAAAGACGGTCAGGTCATTTTCTTACACACGTCCCTTTAAGGAGGCTGTATTGCATTTTGTGCAATGGGCATCCCCCTTTTATTGTTCTTGCATTAGGTTTTTAGAAATGACAACAAATGTTTAAATAATTATAGTATACAAATGTAGTCTTCCTCTGTTTTATTTTTATTTTATTTGTTTACTTGAAAATTTGGGAGGCAGGTGTCGAAGAGAAACTAAAGCATTTACTCAAACATTTCTATAATTTATTAGGCCTACTCGACTATCACATTTTATGTATTGATATACTTGAGTTTATCTCTAACATTGGGTATGTCAGCAGACATACAGATGTAGACTGTCTTTTCAAAAGGTTTGTCTAACTTATGATTTACAGTGCAATTCTGATGTTGGGGACAGGCATGCAATTTGATTTTCTTTCTTACACTTTATCCCAAAGAGTGATACACAAACACTTAAAGCTGGATTGTGAAATCTATTCCTAAACTCTGGTTTATAATATAGAAAAAGTATACATTATACAAAAATAAAAAAACAGTTTTATTTTATCTGGATATGTTTTAGATTCAAAATTGTCCATAACCAACACTTCAACCCACTAATTGTAATTTTGTGCCTACACTGGGAATCTGTCAGTGAACATTTTCTGTAAATCAAGGTTTTTGTAAAATATGTAATTATAACAATAAATAGAGCTTCATGTGCTTTTTAACAAAAATATGTGTATTCGCTTACTACGCTTTTGTAAAACAAAAACTTTGGCCATATCTCAGTAAAACATTGCACTATTTTTATGACCATTTTTTGATAATTGTTTTTTGCACTTAATTGTTTTATAGACTATAGTTTTTGATTTCGGTTAAGAATAATTATTTTAATCAATTGGTTTTACATAAGTGTTGTTTATTACATGATTTGCAGCCCTAAAGTAGCAAACATGAGAAGCCTGAGTTGCATTTGCCACGCATCTTTTGACGTCATTGTGCTGCGCCCAACTCTGCCACGTCATACACAAGTGCTCTTGTGGAAAAACCAAAACCAAACTACACGATGAATGACACCCATAGTGATAAGTTGAGGTTAATGAGGAAGACAAACCATTACTAAAACGAGCCAAAGACACCTGTTATCATCACGGAAACCTACTTCAGTTCGGGGATTTGACACGGCGGTCTTGTAGTTATTGGGTTTTTTGTGGTAAGTACTGACGCTAGTTCTACTCTGGATAATAGGGCTTTATTTACATAATGAAGTTGTGCTGTATTTGTACCTTAATTTATTTTGTACCTAATAAAAATAGTTTGAAGTCTTTGAGCTAAACATTTTAACTTACGACGTGCTGCTACAATCTCTGTAACCGAGCATTATCATAATGGATAAATATTAACTTAATATTACATTATGATTGCTATTTAGTATTATTCCCTATTTTGTATATTTAACTATGCCACATAGCCCATAGTCCATGGTTATAACTGGAAACTACGGTCAAACAAAGTTATAAATATCTACCGATATGGTCAAGATTAAAGATAAACCATACAGTGCCATAGCAATACTAATGTGATCTTTTGAACTTGTTTTATGAATGGGCTTGTGTGTAATAAATATAGGATGTTCCTAGGATTACACAGCCTAGTTATATCCTGGAAAGACACACCTCAGTGAGCACGGGCACAAAAGTTATTCAAATATAGTTTTGTGGGTGTCTCAACTGTTGTTTGCTGCTCGGACCTGGCACTTCTTCAAATTTGTATTTGCCAGCTCAAGGTTCTGTTTGACTACCAGTTATTCCCAACAAGACCAGACGTTCAAACTAGGGTTTTGGACTGAACCATTGTCATTAAAGCATAAATGTTATACATATGAGAATTTGGGTGTGTGCAAATGTTTGTGGATTTCCTTATTTCTGTTTCTATGGCAGGAGTTTCTGGAATGCTGCTGGACGAGATTCCTCTTTTTGAACCCTCTCTGCTTCAGGAGCTAGACTGGAGTAACAACCCAGTTCCCTTTTCTCCTCCTATCTCTCCATCCAGCCCTGGAGAGGGCCTGGTGCTCAGGCCGCTTTGTACAGCAGACTTCAACCGGGGTAAACATACCAGGAAAACTAATGATGCGTTTGAAGTTTTTTTTCCCATTTCTTTTTTTTTTTTTTTTTAAACATATCAACATACATCAACAAACATAACATATCTAAACATGCCTTGTACCTTTTTTTTTTTGTTTCAGGCTTTTTCAAGGTTCTTTCTCAACTCACCAAAACTGGTGATGTTACACCAGAGCAATTCACAAGTAAGTAATATCTCTCAAAAAAAAAACATGAAAGATAAAAAAACAAATAGTTTTTTGTAGAGGTTTACTGTATTGAAATAGAGCACAACTGATGTTTATCCAATCATTTAGATATCATTTTTATAAATGGAGAAATTTAAAATAGACATTACATTGTCTGTTTGCTCTCAGAAAAGTTTGACCATATGAAGAAAACTGGAGACTACTATGTGGTTGTGGTAGAGGACACACATCTAGGACAGATTGTAGCTACAGCTACACTCATCACAGAACACAAATTTATCCACTCCTGCGCAAAGGTATGCATTTCTAGGATGTATTTCCACCTAATGTCTATAAAGACTGGATAAATAAGTACAAAGCAATTTTTATATATATATATATATATATATATATATATATATATATATATATATATATATATATATATATATATATATATATATATATATATATATATATATTATATATATATATTACATATTTAATTTATATTGTTATTATTTTTTTATGTAGTAGTCTTATTGAAATGTAAATGAAGACCCCCTCTTCTTTTGTAGAGAGGCCGAGTGGAGGAGGTAGTGGTCACTGATGTGTGCAGAGGAAAGCAGTTGGGGAAACTGTGAGTAGATGCATGTTTGCCTGAAGTACCCGGTTTCTGATAATGTGATGTGACATACATTCGTCTGTAAGTGGAGTTTGTAAGATTTTTTTTTTAAATTCTCTCTTTTTGTTTAGGCTAGTTTCAACTCTTATTCTACTCAGCAAAAGACTGGACTGCTATAAAATCACTTTGGAGTGTGCACCCAAAAATGTAGCCTTCTATCAGAAGTTTGGCTACGTGGCTTCAGATGAGACCTACATGCAGTGTAGGTTTTTTGACTGAAATCAAAGCAGCTTTGGGGCATGGACCTTTGCAAATGCACAAACATAAATCTAACAACATATGTTGAAGAAGCTGTCATCTCTGGACCCTTGGTAATCATGGCTAGAACTCTGACCACGTCCTACCCAATGGTTACATAAGAACAAAAAAAAACTACATTATTCTGTAGTAATACTTTTGCACTCATTTGTAGAAAAGCAATGTTTTAGCTGTGCTTCAAATGCAGTAAATATCATGTTATTGACATCATGGTACAAAGTCAACTTTTCAACATTGTCTTAAATAAATTTATAAGTAAATGTATTACTACTGGTTATGACACTACAGTCCAAGCTTGTCTGGCTTCATAACACCACAAAGGCAGGAAGGCCAAGCCACCAAACAGCTCTTTCTTCCTGAATTATAAACATTTTATGGATGGACAATGCTCCTGCAATGTTTATGGCATGGGTTTTCCAAGAGGTGTTGTATTTGTCATTTGAAAAAAAAAAAAAAATATGAGAAATGGATTAAAATGATTTTTGTAAATCTGCTAATTGAAGCTTTTAGTTTTGCAATTGTAGTTAATTGTGGATACTATTTAATATAATTTATTTTCAAATGTCTGAGTTTTAAATAAAATACTATCTCTAGCTTTGTGTCTTGCTTTAACATTTGTTTGGCAAATAATGCTAATCCAGGTGTAAATCAGAAAATCTGGTAAGATATTAAATGGCTTTATGAAACAAGCAATACATGGATGTCAATGATTGAGTCAGACCTGTTTTATTAAGCAGCAAGTTATTTTCAGTTTCTTACTATTACATATTAAGCCTGATATTAGCCCAAAATCCTATTACTCCCAAAATAAAGGCATTAGCTATTCCACTTTTGTCTTCTCGTCCTGGATACTTTTCCTTTAGCCGACTGCCCCTTTCTCGTAATCTACACAAATTCAAGTATTGAAAGTGCATTATTGCAATACTGTCCCGCTGCAAATGCAAAATGCTTTAAATACTATAAAACTGCAAAAAATCCCCCTTCAGTGCATACAATGAGGAAAAAAAAAAAAAAAAGAAATACGCCTAATCCCCATTAACTTATGTCTCAGACATGAGTAATCTTTCTACCGCCCTCACCCCTTCCCCTTTAGAAAAAGTTCAAATATTTATATTTTTAATCCCATTAAAAATGTAAAAAAAAAAGTGCAGAATGCCACATGGCGAAGCAAAGCTCATCCATTCTGTGCTGCCGTGACCTGCATTGCTCCAAAGTCTTCATCTTCCTCAAGACTGCGTTTACGGCTCCCTTGTAAAAGACAAACAAAAAAACAAAAATCTTTAGGCAAAATTTGTACCCAATAATAGACACAGATGAAAACTAAACTAGTTTTGCAATCCCATTGGTTATGTATCAAGTTTTGTTTATTTGGTATACATTTTCAACAAGATGGTAACATGCCACGTCTCTCAGAGTTACATAGGGTCTCTGGTGATCTGGCCCTCATTAATCAAAGTTGTATTGAAATGAGAGCAGATCTGTGCATATAAATGCACAGATCTGTGAGGGCGTGTACAGCATGGAGGCACAAAATACCCCCAAAAAAAAAAATAAGACACTGGTCTAAGAGGAAATAAAAAATACAAAGCGCCAAGGAAGACAGCTTTTTGAATACAAAGTGGGATTAAATGTTTCAGTTGACAACCGAACCCTGAATTTGAGTTGTAAATATTTAGAACACATTTGTGATGTGCAAATTAAAAGCATGCACGTTATATTGCAATTCTTTGAAGTAAAATTAAGCACAACCATGTCAAATAACAACATCGGAGACAACTGGACCACAGCTCTGAATAGTCCCAGACCAAGCCCCAAACCCTGCCCTGTGAGTGAAATAATTCACTACACTACCATATAAAATACCAAGAGGTTTTGGTTTATTGTGTACAAACCTGGCATCCCAGCTTGTAAGAAAGACCTGCCCAGCTGCATTGGCGACATCATTTTAATGGTCAATTTGGCTGAATAGATTGCTTCATATTCCTAGGAAAAATATTACTTTTGTTAGGAAAACATGGGCATCACCAGGAACAGAGCAAAGAAAATACCCAATTTGCTTTGAAAATTAATAAGAAATGAATAAATGAATGAATGAATGAATGAAAAATGAATGAATTAATAAGACAAATATTTGTTTTGATACAAGAAGCCATTTTTCAATTACCAATCAAAAAACAAAAACGGTCTGTTCCTACAATACCAATAGATTTCATTAATGTTAAGCTAATTCAACAACTGACTTAATTGATAAATGATGAACCAATAAAGTAAATTGGGAAAAAATGTCAATGTTAAGTCTTTTCTAAAACGACAATTTCTTATTTTCTATTTTGTTGTTTTTGTTTCTGAAATCAAAACAAAAAGCCAATGGCCACTAAATACACTGACCATGAATTTAAGATGATTTTCAGGTCCAATTAAAAAAAAAAAATCAATTTTCTTTTTTTGTGGTTCAGCATAGGGACAACCTTACTTGTAGTTGATGCACAAAGCCCACATTGGGGTTAATGCAAAACCTCCTGTCCTGGACGTGACTGAATGCACCCCTACAGAGAGAAGATGGCACTAGTTTATAAAAACAATCTTCCAACCCTTGCCATTAATCACACAAAATAATTATAACTACAAGTTATGAATATAGATGTTTAAAGTTCAAAATGTTAGATTTAATTCAGGTTGAAAAAAAAAGGAACAAAACCCTTTGAGTTGTTACCCTTACCTGTATTTCATTCCAAATGTTTCCATAAGGTATGCAATCACTAAGGCAGCACTAAAGAACAAAATGTTACTTTATTTATTATGGGCAGACTGTATTATTTATGACACATGTAGAGTGAAGTGTAGTATTGGATAACATAATCAAAACAAGCATTAAAGAAATCTTACCTTCTGGAAATCCCTGCATTACCATGAACCAGCACCTGTCCTTAAGAGTAGAAATTAAAACAAAACCCATTACCAGTTTGTTTTTATGAACAATTATTTACAAATGTCTACTATATTAAGACTACATTCATATAGTCCTCAGATTGTCCAAGTTTTTTTGAGCTAGGAAGTCTAATCCAACTTTTGAAAGTTATTTAATTTTCTATTTCTTTTTATGACAGCGTACAATGTACATTATACAAAGCAGAGATGATATAGCTTAACAGCTAATTTCCATCTGTAGTCCTATTGTACATGTTTTTGGTGGTAGGGGAAACCGGAGCAGACACAGGGAGAACAGAGAAAACTCCACACAGAAAGGCACTGGACGTTCTTGGCAGGAGTCCTAACCACCGTGCTACTCTTGTGCCTTCTACTCTAAAAATCTGAATATTTACAAAGCTGCTCACAGGCCAACTCTCTGATTCAATTTTTAAACTCACCAAGTCAGGTGTAAATGATGGCTTTCTGTATAGACACATATTTAATAAGATTGCTGTTAAATATTTAAATAATGTGTAATACATAACAAGGGGTTCTTAAGACCTCTACTTTACTACTAGATGTAGTATGTTGTTGAGTTTCAGAGTTCTATTTCCAACTTGAGTAGACATTTGTGTACATTTTTCAGCTTCCCCGAGTTTCCAAGAACTACATGAATGTAGCATTACTCAAACAGCCAAATACTTACCTCCTGATGCTAAGCAGTTATCAATAAATTCTTTAGTCTGTTGGTAAAAAATGTAAGATACAACTAAATACATACAGTCGAGAAAGAAATTTTAAGAAGGAGCCAGATAACTTAAAAAACTCACTGTGGGAAAAAATCGTATTATATTTTCCACTGGTTTGTCTGCAATGTCTAACACAAGGTATCTGCAAACATTAAATCAAGCTTCACACATACTTGTCAAAATGAACAGCACTATCAGATATTAAGATAAACCAGTTATTTGGGACTCACCTAAATGTATGTGGAAAATTAGGCTTAATAAAATTGGCCTCAATATCTTGCCGTACACACACAATGTGCGTTATGCCATGCCTTTCAAGAATAGGCAGCTAGAAAAATAAGGCACGTACTATTAGGTAAATAATCTATTCACAATAAAAGTGTAGTCAATTAACAGTGGCTATCTGTTTTTGTATACCTTGCTTTTCATTGCAGCAGAGTAGGGACCCAAAAAAAGTCCTGGTAAAATCTCCTAAACGAGATAACGAAAGGCAATATCAGAAACAGCATTTAAGCATGGCATTATGTGGAATTAATTAGATTATATTAATTCACAACAAACTTTGTGCGTTAAAACTGGCCTTAGATTAATCACAGCAGCATGCTTTTGTGTAAAAAGGCCCTTCAAACACACAAACCTGCATTTCCCGTCTCATTGGATAAGCCCACTCCTGTAAGAGAGTTACACCACTGTTATTAGACGACATGACAGCGGTCATAGGTGTTGCAGCCCCCAGACAGAGGAGAAATTAATGCTAGCGTGGATGAGTTGTGTAATGTTTGTCTTCTTTAATGCTAAACTAGCCAACCGTAGCTCACAGTACAAATAGGCTTGAGTAATACATCAATGAGTCCATGACACACATGACACTATGGCAAAAAGAAAACATTAAAATTTTATTTTGTGATTAGGAGTGATCTAGGGCTAGCTCTTAGCCCGACAGCCAGGCAGAGTAGACATGTTGGGTACGCTAGCTAGCTGCTAACACTCACCAGGATCTCCCTGGTCTCAGGCAGAGACGGAAACTGAAGTTTGTTCTCCCCGTCCATCCTGCAGTGTGTCCGGTCACTGCTGACCCGAACTCACACCCAGAATCAACGTTTGTTACCGTCAGCGTTAGCTCGTCAGTTGGTGCAATTTGTTTTGAGGATGCACATGCAAGTCCGCCATGCTGTCCCCTGTCAGATCTGTCACGTGACCAAGCAGCAGCTGCTAACGGGTGGGTGAGAGCGATCAGAAACAAACAGTAGGAAGGTGAGTAATGGCGCCATCTAACGGTAGGTAGTTGGAAAAACAAACACAAATCTAAATTTACCCCAGAGCTCACACAGACAGATCTTTTCTATTTATCATTTAAGATTTGAGAGTAACCATAAACTATCATTAAGACATTTAAAGCCTTTGTTATAAAATGTAGACTAATATAATACTGTTGATTTACAGCTCCAGCTTTATTTCTACACTAAACACATCTCACAGCAACATTGCTCTTTGATGGATTTGATTGAATTCCCAGGTACATGCCTTCTTATTTAGACTGTGGCTGTAACAGTGACATGAGTTGCAGAAATAAACAGGCCTGTAGGCTATTATGAGAAAAAACACATCATGACAATTCCAGCTTTTTTTTTTTTCTGGTTCAGTCAAGATAGAAGTAAAACCAAAGCAGTTATCTTAATGCAAAACTGTAAAGGTGTAAATAGTTTCCAAACAAAGAAGGATGAAATTGGATGTTTGTTAATATCAATCGGTCAGACAAGTTGATAAGTGATAGGCCTATATTATGACAGGATTATGACAGTCAATGTCATGTCAACAGAATATATTTAGCACTGATACCCTTTTAGGACAGAAAACCTGTTGATATTAGTACTTTATCTCACCACCTATAATGAGGGGAAGCTCAGGTCAGAGTGGTAAGACTGGATTATGAACACTAGATGGTAGTCAAACATTAAAAATCTAAAAAGCTTCGGTACACTGACAGCAGCTGAGTAGAGAGACGAACTATTGATATGAGTTTTGGGTAGTAACTTGTTTAGATGGATGGTACACTTATTACAGCCTTGAGGACAGTCACTGTTGTCTTTTATTTGGACAGTTATGTTAAAGCCTGACACATTATCAATATTAAAGTGATTGTCAGAGCTGATTAATGCACTGGCTGTGAACATACAGATACACAGAAGGTAAACAATGCACAGGGACAAGAGCTTAACATAAAAAAACGTTAAGCCTTTTAGTACACACACACACACACACACACACACACACACACACACACACACACACACACACACACACACACACACACACACACACACACACACACACACACACACACACACACACACACACACACGTGTCTTTGACTTTCTGCTTGTTATAAAGTCAACAAATGAGCCTCAGCACATCATTACAAAATTACTGATTACAGATGTAAAGTGATACAAACGAGGAGTTTGCCCCTGATGCTTAATTGTTGAAATGTAATAAAGGAACAGTGATATGTGGGGCCTTAATTGTGTGTTTACTGCACTATTTATTGGATAGTGTCCCTCCCTTGGTTGGTCGCTGATGAGGTGAGTTGTATTTCCACCGGCATGCTATCAATCCTGCTTCATTAAGGAAACACACTCAAGATAACACAGGCTTTGCCTCGCAGCTTTATGTGGGCAGAAGAGTCAGCCCTGTTAATGAATTTTAAATCCCCACTGACAGGAATTACATGTAGAAAACAGCTTTTTTCTTTAATGTTATAGGAGATAAAGGATCTATGCTGTGATTTACTGTGCCACTGTGTTGACACAAATAATGTGATACAGAAAATACAGACTGAGAAGGGTGTTTAAGACAATACTCAAAAGGAATTTAATGTGTCAACAAACAATTTGGTCAAGACACTATTCTGATCTTTCAAAAATAATTTCATTATTTTTTTCCTTTCATTTTATTTTCTATACTATCGATTTATCAAATAATGCGGGCCTAAATAAGTATTTACTCTTTAGTTATTACCTTTGCTGTGCCATATTATCAGGAATGAAAAGTTGCAGATCTATTTACAAATATGTAGTCAACATTGTAATGCATTTTCTATCAAATATTGCTAACTTATTATTATTATTATTTTTTTTTACCATTTATGTACATTTACCTTGAGGCAGCAGTGAACAAACGGTTTGTGTTTGTAGTCACATGGAGTCATGTGGATTTTGGAACAGCAGAGAGACAGTCTGTAGATGAGGACCACACTGATGTCTGAACAGCGCAGCATGAGGCCAGCTGCATAAGGCCGGCACTATTTATTACTTCGTGTTACAACTATTGTTTTATTTGACGTTACATTCTCATAACGTTCTCACCAGGCTAATTACCTCCTATTAAGCTCAATTTGTTAGAGGAAATGAAGAAAATTATGAATTGACACTGGGGTTAAACATACTGTTGCCATGGTGATTTCTGTGAAGCCAAGTATAAGACCATAGATTGTTTATAAAGTGGATGTTACCCGTCCATTGGTCCCCTATTCACCGATATTGTCATTACGACAAGACAATAAAATGGCCGCTACATCTGGGCTTTTCCACTTTTACTCCATAGTAAAACACGAGTTTTCAGATAGCATAAACGGACATATTAATCAAAAAATTAAGAGTTGCCACGTAGTAAAAACTTAGCTCTAGAGACCGGAGCCATCTTTTGTACCAGGCTGTAAACATGAGTTTTATACTTGTAAAGTCGCCATTGGGTTTCTCCTTATATTTCCGCTTTTAGGGGCCTGCTCTCTGGTGGACGGAGGTATATCGCTGTATTTTGCTGTAAAATCACCGTATGGCGGCACCCTTACACGAGGACCATTTTAGAGGTTCCATGGGAGAGGCTTGTATAAGACATATTAAAGGAATAAGATAGCGAGGTTGAGTGCTTCAATGGGTCAAAAGGAAAGACTCTGAGTGAGTCAAAACAGGTGCTCATCAAGGATCAGGCGAGAGAACAATTAAATGGAGAGGAAGTGACTTGCCGGTTAGAACATAGTGTGAAAAAGCAATTGAAAAAAAGATGATCTGCACTCTGTTGTTCTTCAAAATTAAAAACATGGACATACCACCAGACATATTAAGACATAAGACATACTATACTGTAAAAGTAGATAGTAAACAATATGAATAAATATAAAGATAGAAACAGCTGCTACAACATATAAATGCAGCAAACAAACCCTCACAAACATGTTTAGAGGAGAGGCGCTTTCATTTCTGCCTGTAGGATCACACTTATAGAGTTTCCCAGTCTTGGCCAGAATGCATAGTTGCCCATGGGAAATCTATCCCTGGCTCGCATAAAGCAGGGCCAATCAAAATAAATTGGGAAGGCTCCTGTCACTGTCAAGTGCAGCTGCTCCACAGTCATGTTTTCATTTCTGACCTCTCTGCAGCACACCCCAAGATGAAAGAGGATGTTTTATGTATATACACACATACACGAGCGGCTCAGCACTTTTTTAGACACATAAATATCATTTAAAAGAGATGCACCCACAGCTCTTTATTGTGAAGCTAATGTTAATGGTGAATGGATTATTATACAAAGTGCACACAAAACATCAACCAGCTGTGCGGAAAAACCCTTATGGCCCATGGTTTGTAAATAATAAAAAAAAAAACCACTGCATTTGTTGTGGATCTGACACTAAAACAAGTAAAACTGGTGCGCCTATTGATATTTCTGTTTGCGTTTAAGAAACCTAGGAAATAACTCCAGAAAATGTTGCTATCAGTAAAGGCAATGGCCATTTCAGTGTTGCATCGACCAAACCGTGCTTGACCAGTACTATAAGACCAGTAGAGGGCGCAGATACCTCTACAGACTCAACAGCAGTGTCTTTTAACGGATGTTGTTTGTTTTCAAGTAGAAACTAAGTGTTTAAATCTGAAACAACAGTGTATTGGGCTATTTCTGCACTCTCTACTTGAGTGCCGCAAAGCGTGTTTCTCACGTAATCGTAGTCTTGCAATAAGACCGCATCCCGACGAGAGAATCGTTACATTGGAGGTTTCTGTCCAGCTGAGGGTACTGTGTCAGTGAAATAGGCCTAATTCTACTGATCTGAAGTTGCAGCTTTAAAAGAAAGGTTGACAACGCACACAATGTTCCTATTTTATAGTAATCTTCAACATTATGGCTGCTGTGATGCTACTGAGGCACCTTTACATGATACTTCCATTCACACCTGGGGCAGACAGAGAGGGGGGGCTACCATACACACAACCTTCTCCGACCACCACAGTCAAGATGGGTTAAGTGTCTTGCCCAAAGACATAGCAACACTATAAACTGGAGAAAGCGGGAATTGAACCACCAACCTTCGGTTTATAGGACAACAGCTCTACCACCTAGATAGATAGATAGATATAGATAGATATAGATAGATAGATAGATATAGATAGATAGATAGATCTTTAATGTCATATATACAATGAAAATTTAAAAGTGCTCTCCATTAGTGCATCACTCATATGTAGTTAAAATAATACTAAATGTAAATTACCTGAGCCGCTGTGCCCCTGACTTTTGGTGTACTACATTCATTCATGTGAGCGTCCTATGCATTCCTCCTTCTCTTTGCCTCTTCTCTCCTTTTTGGGCAGACATGTCTTTGATCCTGGGATCCCACGCCTTTTACCCCTCCTTGCCAATCCTCTCGGGGTCTTATTAACAGACACACACTTCTCATGTTTTATTGCCTATGATAAAACCTTGCCTCTGATCTCTCATTACAAGCTGGCTCCTTGGAAATGGGCCCTACATCCCTCGGCTTAATACTGCCCTTAACAGGCTTAAAAGTTAAATGCACAGCCCGAATGTGACGAGTACACACAGGTCTCTGTACATTAATAAGCCATCATTCAGCCATTTAGACCTCTCTTTGATTTGTGCTTGTAGAGCTTTGAATATTTGTCGCCCAAACCTTTAAAGTGCATAATGCAAACATTAATGATGTACGTTAACATTGGTGTAAACTAATGTCTTACATGATTTATGTTTTAGTGCTACGTGTCTATCACCTCTCTGGGGGAAAGTATACAGTCATTCGAGCTTTGTAAACTGTCCTTCAGGTCCCTCTGGGCCATGTAATGACAAGAGACCATGGGCTCCACACACCACAGCTGGTCATCTTTTATCCTGCCTTCCCTTTTTACACATTCTTCCCTACAGGTTTCATTTTTGTACATTTGTAGGTTATACATGACACGAGTGAATCAAATCTATGTTTTTTTTCACCTCAAAGTGATGCCAACACTTTTCTTTTTTCTTATTGTCACTAACGCAGCTCAAATGTATAACATAGAGTCAACATTAAAGAGATCTTCATCCAATGGCCGGTCTTCAATTTCTCTATTTTACGTTGTGGTTTTGTCTCTCCTAATACATGTAACAATATTGTAAGACAACTGGATGACTGATTTTAAATAAACTACGTTGTAAAGTTTCTGGTGCACACACAAAATACAGTGTCCCTAAAGGGACATTGTAAAAAAACAAAAACAACATTAAGTAAATTTTTTGGTGTGCAAGAGAAACTTTCACATTTTCTTTTTTTTTATGCCAATGTCCCTTGAATGTCCCGAAAATTGTGAAAGTGTCAAATTGGTTTCTCTGACATTTCTGATCTCGCTTTCAATTGCCTCTTTTTAATTAATAAAAAAAAACAAATCAATTGATGCAGAATTCATCTTCCACAGACTGATTGATTGTACAGTTTTATTGGAGTCAAAAAAGTAGAAGGAGCTCACTGATCTCAGAGGTCCACTGGCTGCTCTCTGTTCAAAAGCCCAATGCAGAGGATGTTCCATGTTGTTCAATATAGCATCTGTCCAAGTCTCCAAACTAATATTTATACCCTCTCTTTTAGTTTCTTCAAGGCACCTGCTTCTTCTCGTCTGCTTGGTATCCTTAATGCAACTGCCTAACCAACACTATTGTTATGTTACTTTAATAATTTGCATGCTTCATTGTATTATGCTGTCTGCTGTCAGTCTTTCTGACAGGGAGGAGGAGTGGAGCTGGTGAAACAATTAAGTGGACTTGACAGGCTGCCTCTTAAGTGTTCACTTTCAGCGTTTGACTAACAAGCACGGGATAGGGCCACACATGTCTTTTCTCCTCCTTTATGTTTCACTTCACTTCTGCTCTGTTATTGTTAGACAGAAGAGCAGCATAAAACAAGTCATCACTGAAAGAGAGGGAAACCTGCTGTATGTTCCTGCTTGTTTCAAGAGGACTGAGGAAAAGTAACACTGGCTTGATGATTTTCTCAAACCAGTCCTATCTATATAACACACCAAACCTCTTTTGTCCTTTCACGAACCTGCTATTGCCAAAGATATAGCCAGCTTCCTTGTGTCTTTTTTCACTTCACTTTCACTTAGGTAATAAAATGAATTTAGTGTGAAAGTTCACTGAATGCATCAGCAACGCCAGCCTCCAAACATAGCTGCACCTTTCATTACTTTGAATAACAGCCTAAGAATGGCTTATCTATTGGAAATATCTCATTCATCATTGTCACACGCACACTTTGCTATATCAGTGGTGCTGGCAGCTACAAACAACAAGCTGATCCACAAAGCTTTTCTTCTTTTTTTAAACCACTATTTTTTCTTTAATTAATAAAGGTAATTAAATCATGGAATAAAACACATCTATAGAACAGGGTTTGGCTTTAATTATTACTGCTGGCACAATGTGGTCCGAGCAGCACAATAAAAGTGTGAGAACCTGAAGACTTAATTAGAAGGGGCGCCGTATTTCCTGGCACCCGCCTGCCCTTTGCCGCCTGAGATTTACTTGATTGCAGTTAGATTGGAGAAAGAAAATGAGAAATAGAGGGGCTTTAGTTCCACAATTACGCGCTGGCTTTCATTAGGCTCGAGTTGTGTGATGTGAGGGCAGATATTGCATCACGACTATTGTCCTGTGGGCCTCAAAATGGAAGATAACAGCATCCAGCCATATAATCTGTGACACACCCAGGAGTTGTGATTTTGGATAAAGAGGAGGCAGCTGTGGATATAACTGCAAACCAATTATTCTAACTATGTTATGTGTGTATGGAAAACAGCAGCGTCAGTCATTTAAAGAGCCCATAATACTTTTTATATAGTAAGACAATATTTTAGCATGGACAGTCATCCCAGTATTCGGACTGACAAAACAAAACATTGCATTAAGCTTGCCTCATTTCTGATAAATGGTTTCAACTGAGTCGACAAGATTTCTACTGAGAGGAGGTGTTGTCAGAAGGATCAGATCTGACCAGGCTATAGTTTTCTCTTTTGTTTACATGGGAGGGATGTTTTTGACTGTGAAGCTTTCAGCCAATAACAGCGCACAAAAGAAATGAAACTACAGCAAAGCGACATGACTAGGATTGAGTTGAAATGAGGACTCATGAAACCAGGTTAATTTATAAACATTCACCCAAAAATCTTGCATATTATGCCTTTTCAAAATGTTTGTGCGGGCTGAATAAAATGTTTTCATCCCCAGACTTTGAGTTTGTATGTATGGAGTAGAATATAATACAACTTGTCAGTGGAATCTTGTGTTAGAGATTACAGAGATTAAAAAAGAATAGATTCAAAAGAAGCCATTTGCAACATTGACATCAGCATGACTCGGTGTAGTTGCAATTAGGGATGATTGCACAACAGGATCCTTTTTTTTTTTTTTTTTTAAAGCTGCGGGAAAAAGTGTTTCTTTCAGCTTTTTTATTTTGTCTTTTGGTTTGTACTTGCACACAGAGACAACTGCCCACTCTAATCATACACTGCAGTAGGCAGCAACCAAACAGTGTGAGCAGGGACACACTTTGTTCTTACACCTGCCCACTCTTTAATGCTTTTTAACACTTCATCTGCACAAACTCCTCTCCTGCTGTACTGTACCTCAACGCATCGTGACATCTGAACTTGACGTGTAAAGAAGAAGCTCATGGTACAAAGCACTTACAAAGACATGTCCTTGAACTGAGTAAAGTCCTTTTAAGAATAAAATGTTAAGTCAAGGTAAGGTAAAGTATACTTTTATTGCCCCACTTTGGGACCCATAACAACAACAATCAACATGACATGACAGCAATAATAAGTCATGTTTAAAAAAACACAGTCATAAAAACAGATAGATTAAGAGACATGTTTTAGAACCAGACACCAATAAATGTAACTAAAATGGCCAAAATATAAAGGTAGATCTAAAGTCATAAAGTGCAGCTTGCATTTCCATTCAAGGACCTAATGGAAGACAGAATGAATGAGAACTTATGTCGGTTCAGTCTGGACTTTAGACAGCCTAAACTTGCGACCCGATTTAAAATCTTCTGAGCCTCTAAGGATTTTTCACAAAGGGCTGGTAACATGTTTGCAGAGTAATGTTCTTTTTTCTTCAGAAGGGAGAGTTTTGTCCTGGACTGGACTGACTGGTTTCCATACCACACGTGAATGCCATAACGTACCACACTTTATACTACCTTTATTTTTAAACATAGTAGAGGTGGGCATAATACTGCTGGATACCAACTGACAAAAACATGAAAATATTAATGTATTTTTTGGAAAACAGAAAAACCCATACAGATCATATTAAAGTGAACTCACACCGACTTCTGCTGTACGTGTCTGAAATTCAAATCCCCAAAATAGTATTAGTTGCCTACTTTATTGTAAATCTCAACTTACGTGCTTCGTGATTTTGATATGCCTTTGTGAACCCCAACTCATGGCATCGTTAGCTTGATTGATTGCTTGCACCGAACAGACTGTTGGAGAGTCAAAACTTTGCGCGGAGTGAAGATTGATAGGCCTAAAGAGAAAGGGAATATGCTACAAAAAAATCTCTGTGGCAGTTCTCTCTTGCTGTCCCCCATATGACAGCACTGTCACCAATGAAGACAGCACACTGAGGCTCAACTTCTTCTTTGAACTATAAGACACTGCAGTAAAAGAGATTAAAACAAAGTTTGTATGGACACTTTGAGCTGCTCAAGGGTGATTAAAAAAATCAAATCTTAGTTTCAATGTAAACACAAACCATACAGTATATCCATAAAAGGCTCAAAGCTTCATAACATCTGAATTGATCCACCCAGAACAGTAGTATAGGAGATAATGCTAATACCTTAACATTACTTTTGTAGTAAACCTGTGCTTGGCTTTATTTTAAAATTCTGTGCAGGTTTACTGGCTGAAGCATGCTGTCCAAACGTGTCTAAAATCATTCAGAAATTGTTACCTGCTTGTATTTGTCAGAGCCTCTCTCTGGCAGTGAACCCTCCCTGTTGTAACCGAGCCCCCTGCATGCTAAAACACGGCATCCTCCACAATTAGCAGGATGATAGGATCTGCCATAATGAGACTACTTATTGCCAACACAACACATGCTAATGATAATTGTAATAGCAGCAGCAATCATTTCCGTCATACTCACCATTCTCATTTGCATTCTCTGCTTGCCTCTTGCCTCCTCCACTGTCTTTGATTAGACAATTTTACCATTTTGTCTTTGTGTCGAGCTCAACTTTTTTGGGGTACTTTTTTATTTGTATTCCCTGTCTCTCTTAATTTCCCTTTTTTAAACAGTTTTCATTCATCATTACTCCCGCTGACACAAACTGCCAGCCAGGCCACAAATCAACATCTTTGTAGCTTTAGCACCACTTAGCTTGTATTGTGCTTATTCTGCAGTTTGTTGTGTTGTGGGAGATGGATACAGGCTGTGATGAAGTGCTACAAGCAGCGCAGTGTGCGTTGGCTGTTACAGACAGGGATTTAAATCAGTGTTATTGTGCCTTGCGTGGCCAGGGTTTTATGAAATACAGCTGACATATTGATGTTGCTGTAACTCAGCTGAATTTCCACCGAGGCCCAGCATTACAGTCAGTCAAAGACAAATCATGATTTGTTAAGTACTTGTTAGTTTTAAATAACAACACATACAAAAGTAATGTATTGTTAATAGCATAAATGTTAAGATTGTGGAACATTTTACATGTATTCATTTAGCTGACGCTTTTATCCAAAGCGACTTACATTAATCTACAATTCATCAGTGTTACAGCTGGAACACCACTGGGGGCAAGGTGGGTTAAGTGTCTTGCCCAAGGACACAACAACAGTATGAACTGTGGGGAGAGCGGGAATCTAACCACCAACCTTCCAGTTGAGGGATAACTGCTCTACCACTGAGCCACTGCGCCCTCAGAATTGCTCAATATACTGTGGAAGTCTGCTGTGTGTTCTTCTTTGAGGATTAAGAAGATGTCTGATCAAGAGAGGGTGTGCTCATTCAGCTCATGATATAAAGAAGACTATTTCTGTGACTAGAATTGCTTAATATACTGTAGACAAATTTACTCTCTGCAAGACATTGTACTCTGCAGTGCAATTTATGTTCAGGTTCATATTCTGAACTTTAGAGAGATATTTTTATTGCAAATTTGAATTTGGGACTTGCTAAGCTTATTAGATACAGAGAAAGGAAGTTGGCACGCTGCTTATAACCTGCTACAGAACAGCTCAGCCTCTTGACCACAGGGTAATCAAGTTGATGAAATATTGTCTTTATTATGTTAACCAAATTAACAATTAACCAAAAGTGAGTCCATACCTGGGCAGGACTCTGATTGATGCATTAAGTACTTATTTCTTAAACACAGCGGTTTAGAAAATAAGGAGGTATGTTGACCTCATAACACTTTGTTAGATGTTGGTACAGAACAGTTTCTTCTAACTTCAGTGATGGCTCCACTCACTGGATACTTGGAAGACGTCATGACAGATTGTGTGATCAGAATAGCCTTTTGGGGCTGTTGCCTGTTATCTGTGTCTGCTGACATATCGAATCAGGCCTGGCTTTTAAAATGGAATTTCTTTTTAGCAGGACTCATATTTTCCAGGCGCTGTGCTTTTGGCTCCACTTCTGCTTCGAATGAACAACACAACTGACTCCTTCTCTGGAGTAATGGAATCTGTCTTTGTTTCTTGCCCGTCATGACCCCTCTCCGTGTTGACACCCTCTCCCTGGTGTTTTTTCCCCCAGTCATCAAGCACTGACTGCACTAAGTTGTCCTCCTCGCCACTCCTCTCCCCACTCATCTCTCAACTCCCCCCGCCACGTTGAACCTCTCCATCACTGTCACCCTCCGCTCTACTTGGCTGGACAACAGCCATCCCGATCCCCACACACAACCAGTCTTCGTCTAATTCACACGGACGCACAAAAATCATTCTTCTCCCTTTTTTCTGCCATCTCTGTCCTTTCTCGCACACACCAGACGGCCATTTTTGTCTCTCTCTGTCAATGTTGTGGAACGTCTCGATTCGCTTTGGGATGTGCAGACTCATCCATCACTGTGGGCCATGACTGGGATGTGTTATGTTGCCTTCTCTTTACTATACTGCTGCATAGGAATTGTGTGTTTGTGTGGTTTTATTGACTCTGATTTCAAGTTAAAATCATATAAAAAATACATAAGCATATTCGGTTTTCAGTACATATGTAAAAAATACATGTCTACAGTGTCTTATGTACACCTACGTATAACCTGCTTTTCTAAACCTTTCCTGTTCTCCAGATTGTGTGCACTAAACCATTTATGACAAACTGCATGCTACAATATGAGGGTCTTCCTTTGACCCCATCAGAGCTGTGCCTGTGCTGCAGCATGACACATTTAAACCAGTTCAGATCAAACAGGTTTTGGTCTTCGAAACCAACATATTCAAAATTGCGATTCCTGCATGGTAGTCAGCTAACCCAGCAACCTTTTTCTTGAATTCAGAACGTGTGTACTGGTAGACATGTGCTTTTTTCCTTTTCCAGTTGTTAATAGCCTACAGTCAAATGAATGATGCATTATTAACAATACAATAAATACAAGAGAGTCAGAAACCTTTCAGCTGAGTTTGGCACAACACACAACATGAAAAGCTCTAAGCAAAGACTACTTCTTTATTTATCTTGAATGTATGACAAAATGGATGTGGTGCACCACTGTTTTGAATCTCAGACACATGCAGTGGGCTCTATAATGCACATACTGGGCCAAGTAACATCCATGATGCTTATTGTGCAGTCTCTATTTGTAAGAATATTCTTACTTGCTTCTATGAAATCTCTATAACAAAATTCACTCAGTGCACTTTAAGCAAATATGATGTGTCTTAAGATGTTGCTAATGCCTCTAATGCTTCAAATGCTGGTGCCTCACATCCATCCCTCTTTTATAGCACTTATCCTTTAACACATCAGCGTGCCTGGAAAATAACAGATAATGTGATAATGTGTCAGGTAGAGCAGCAGAGACAGCTGCACGGCACCACGTGTCACACACAGTCAGAACTGTGCACTTTCGATCCTTCCAAAATGTCTTTGCGCTGTTCTCTTTAAAGCAACCTTCAACAATATTTTTCGCCCATCACGGTTTGAAAAGTGAAAAAAAGAGGCACCAGTAAAATATGAAGATAAATACATACAGAGAAGATAAAATGGTCTGAATCTTTACAAGTTTTATAAAAAGGGGGGAAGAAACAAATTCCAATGCAACCTTTAATATCAGCAACTGTGTGTCACTCAAGTTATGTGTCGCTTCAAGTTATCAGAAATGTTTTGTATCTCCTTGGAATGAAAAGGATGTATTGTATCATGCCAGCACTCAGGGAGCACCTCCATTACTCCCTTGCCAAAAACACAGCTACCAACCACCTTCTCCATCTCATTCATCTTCCCATTCTCTGCCTTTTTAATCTCGCTGAGTGATTCTGAAATGCTGATTTGGATGTCAGGCAGCCGCTTGAGGTAAGGCCTTCACTTTTTTCCTGACCTTGCCATGCCTCTGTAGGTCTCTTGTGGGTGTAATACATCTTAATAGATCAGCTCGACTGGTACTGAATTATAGCCAAACACTGCCCGTCTGGATCTTTTTAAATAGGTGCCTCTATCTAATGGACTAACTGAGTCTCTGTGGGAAGTTATTAGTCTGGAGAACCACCAGAGGCTCTACCACAGCACACACACCATAAATAAACAATATAGCCTCTTTTTCAGCCCACCTTGTCCTTATTTAAAGAGCCCCAGTGTAATTTACTGTAAATGTTTCTTTGCTGTCAAAACAGTATTTCTCAAAGATTATATCAAGAGAGAAAATGGAGAAAGGCTGAAGAAAGACCCCAAATTACTACTCTCTACAGCAAGAGGCCTTTGTCTGTATCCGTTGTCCTCCAGGGGACCTTCAAGGTACTGCTATTTCCTGACAGATTTGTAAGGTACCTGCAATGCACAAAGTGTAGAGTTAGGACATACTGCTCACACACTACTGTTGATTAAATCCATATAAATGACACTGAATACTCAAACTGCTGTTAACGCGTAGTTCCTTTCTCGAGTGTGTCATATTTTTAAAAGACCATGTTGTTGTGTGGGATAAAAAGATAGAGATTATCAAGATAAATGTGTAATGTCCAGGAACATACTCCAGAAGCCAAATGAGATTTATCTGTGGGTTCTAGGGTTGTTACCCAAAGCAAGCCCACAATGTGAACACTCCAGGCCGTAACACACACATGTCAAACTCAAAGCCCTACAATACATTTATGAATTCAAAAAAGTATATTTGAATTTTAAAAGGTTTTAGTTAGTTGGACTAATTTTATTTCTGTAATTATTCTTCTTAAACTGGTTTTATACTATTTGGACAATATTTAGTTAACATTCTAGATATATTTTGATTTTAAAAGGTTTTAGTTGGAATGGAACAAGTTTTAGATGGATTTGAACAGGTTTTAGTTTTGAGGTTTAGGAAAAATCTGTGCCAATATGAATCTGTGTGAGACAAAATTACTTTTATTTATTTATATTCAAGGTTCTGGGGGCATTTTTTTTAGCCTTGGATGTAGAGATGGGGTTGACATACTGGCCCTCAGAATGATGAAAACACTCCCCTTTAATGCTGCTAAAAACTAACTTCTTTAAGTGCACTAGGTTAAAATGTACTGTGTTATAGTCAAGATGTGTTATAGTAGCACGTGTGAAGGTGAATACGGTAATTGAGTCTAGTCTTTTGATCCACAGGGAAGCCCCATTTCCTTTATTTTTTTTTAACAATGTTTTCTTTAAACAGGCCTTAAAAATTATGGACCAAAAAACGATGAGATGTTAGTATTGTCAAATTCAAGTTTCTAGTTTTAGAAATTTTATAAAGTACTCTTTCCTAAAACTATTTTTTAAATGTATTAATGATTTAGCTCCAGAGATTATAAGCTAATGATTCATGGACGTGGCGACTGACCAGCCAAGTGTAAGACCACCTTTGGTCAGAGTTAAAGGGCCACAAATCTGGAACATACCTGCCGAACTGACAGACCTCACACATCTGAGACTGTTTAATTTTAAAGTAAAACAATCGCTTAAATCCAATCAAGTCTGTGAACACAAGAGCCATGTTTTAATGTAAATACTCTGTATTGTATGTACTGTATACTTTATGTGTTGTGACATTGTTTCACTATTTTTTCACCGTCTGCTGTGTGGGACCAGGTCTACAAATTAACTCTCAGCTAGATGGCCTATTAGACATCGGTTACACTTGAAGTTAGCAACGTTTTTTGTTCTGTCCCTATTACATAAAAGTATAAATAACAAAAAAAAAATACATTTTCCCATACACTTAAAGCAACACTATGTCACCTTGAATCTGAAAATCATTAAAACAATAGCCTCTTTTAATCACAAAGTGCAGCTGCTTTGACACTTATTCCAATGTAACTGAGCGTCAAGAATAATACCACCTCACCTTTGTACAATGCTAAAACCATCAGCACTTAAATATTAAAGATATTTATTGAGAAAAGACATTTGCAGCATTTGTTTCCTTTTGTTCATTAGTGGGTATACACCCTGAAATGTTACGTTTGTTACGTGTATCATTAGTGGTAATAATTGTACTCTAGTGTTAATAAAGAGAAAAAATATAATTGCATTCCCAGTAGCAACTATGTCATTTCAGATATTCAAATATACCTAATGCCTTTCTGCTTTTATCTATACTGTGTCTTCTCACTGATAACACTAAGGGAGTATAATACACTTGGATACAATCCCATTGGGATAACAATGTTTGCTCTAGGATGTGGAATGAGCTTTAAACACTGGGG